>BMAO01005454.1:0-310287 GCA_019973975.1 Trichonephila clavata
GTTGCCGTTTATATTTCGCCTGAAAAATCTATGAGACAGATACAACAATTTTTATTCGAAAATTGGATGATTTATACAAAAGAAGGTTCTGAAATACTCGAAAAAAAATTTGGTGAAAAATATATGATAATGTACCGATGATTTTAAGTGGAGACTTCAATATTAACTTCGCAGATGATAAAAATCTACCACTAATTGAATTTCTAAATGAAGCACTTATTTTAAATATGTCCAATGATCGAAAACTCAGTACTACAAAATATAAAACGACGATCGATGCGGTTTTTACCCGATACTTAGATAAATTTGAATCAAACATTTCTCTTTCTTACTTTAGTTACCATAAGCCTATTGTATCTTTTTTAGAACAAAATGAAATAATTGAAAGTATAAAAAGTCTTAGTATTGTTGAAATTAATAATGACAATGATGCAAACAATTAAAATAATGTTAAAAATCAAGTCCATTGAAATTTAAGTAAATACAAGTACTATCTATAAATAATATAATTGTATATTAATTGTTATTTCAATTGAATTGTATTTATATTTTGTCTTGATCTTGTACAGCCCCATAATATATTTGAATAATAAAAAACCATAGAAACATGTGCATGTAATTGTTGCTCGGAGTCTCAATAGATGTGAAAACTAGATTGATGTTGACAATTTTAATTCAAACATTATGACATTTCAAATTTTTATTCTACAAGTTCTAAGTTTTCACTTCTATCGGCAGTTTCCATAACTGCCAATTTCTTTTTTTTCTGGGCATGAATATGCTCCATTCTTCATCATACTTACTTCAACACCAAATGAATCTCTAGCTTTACACAATACAGAAAAATACTGTACAGTGTTTAAATGCTTCTAAATTTTAAAGATTTAATATGATAAATTCTCTCTACTTTTTTTATGAGTTTTCTTCCTGAGCATTCTAAATTTTGGACCTGTCTTTTTGCATTAGGTAAACATAGCTTTAATGCCTATTCTACCTATGTAGAAACTTGTTCACAGTATTATAAAAATACCTCACTGGGAGAGTAATGTACATATTTCTATATTCAGAAATATTGATATTAATTACATACAACGCAATAGATTTCTAGTTTCAAAAAATCTCAACAAAAAAAAAAACTATAAATATTTTATTAAACATTGCTTAATTCAAAAATATGCAATTTATTTTATTAATAGTTATTTGAATAAAGAAATTCTAAATAATAAGGATTAAAATTCCATGGAATATTAATAGTTTATTATTATAAATTTATCATTTTTCCTAGATAGATATAGTTACCTCCATATTCAAATTAGATAAAATTACTTATTCTCTTAGTTTTTTAAAAAAAATTCATGTATAGTTCTAGTGTCCCTAAAGTAATGGGGGTATGTATAAACTTTTTAATTTTAATTTTTATTCTTTTCATACTTTTGCTAAGTGCTACTATTCAGCCATTCCCATGTTTTAAATTTACATTTTGGGTCCAGAATCTGGCAATATTTGTTTATTGTACTCAGATTTATAGCGCAAGCTCAGCATTTTTGAATGCAATTCTTAGGTAAGTTACCTTTTTCTTGTAATGGATTTAGATATTCGATCCATTATTTTCTAAAAGTTTTTGCTTAGTATTATTAACAGAAAGGGGGGAGGTTGGTTGACCATAAAACATTTTTAACCTTACTTATCTATAAATTATTTTATATATAATAGCTGCCCTAAGTCAGCAATGTTTATAATACTGTTGCATCCATATTTTTATATTTAACTATTATTTTTAATTTTTCATATATTCTTTCTAAAATCTATTGTCTTATTATCTTGCAATTTCAATTTCTTTCAGTTTTGATTATTGATTATTCATCTCTTGAATTTTGACTATTATATTATATTAAAAATATTATATTGACCACTTGGCCGAATCATCTACATATGCACCCCAGCGCCTAAGATAACGTAAACTGAGATAGGCACAGTAGGCCTTGATCCTCATGGGCTGTTGCGCCACTGAGTTCCAATTCAGTTAATTATATATAGAGAGAGATATATAAGCTCAGTTACAATGCATTATGTAAAATATCTTTTTAGTCAATAAAACATTTCCTTATTTCCGAATAGTTTGTACAAAATTTTTTAGCTTTACTAGAATATTCTTGAAAAGGTCTAATTGAAACTTTACAAACTGGGCACTTTTAAGAGTAAACCGATAAATATAGGAATCATTCTACCTGAATTTATCGCAACTAATTGTGCAAAATAAGAAGACAAGGAATTCAATTAGCTTTCAAATCATAAAGCAAATGAATTATTTATAGTACAATTTTGCTTCATATTAATCAATGTTAAACACATCTCTTTTAAATTTTGTACGAGATTAAAGAGAAAAACTCACTTCCATCTTCGAGATAACTTAGATAAATATTTAGAACTATACTTTATATGTTTCGCCTTAAACTCCATCAGCTCTAATAGATCTTTGTTCTTGCATCTCTGAAAAATATATGGAAATTTGATTTCAAAAACTAAATACTTTTCTATGAACTATAAAATATATTGAAACATAAAATATTTCTCTTGCATATCTCTTTTAACAGAGTTTTCATATTTTCTTTTCACGGGTTTGCTCTTTATGACGAAAGGAGACAAGAGTTAATTACGTATGTTTAGAGATTCTTTTCCTTCGTCTTTCATGAGAATGTCTGGATATGTCTGGAGCCATTTAATACGCACATGCTTCTCTTTTAGAATCTTGATTCTCAAAATAAACACCATTATTTGTGTACTTTACCCACGCCTTATGCTGCAAAAAAAAAAATAATATTTTTTTTTTACAGTTTAATAATGCTCAAGAATAGGCATATATTCAGTATATAGCACCAGTCTTAGTGGCCGCGGTAGCCAAGTGGTCTAGGCATTGGATTGTGGCTAGCGTATCATGAGTTCGTTCCCAGTACCACTGAAGACCCGCCGTATAGGGGAACGATGCACTTTAAATCTGTCGAGAGCTCAAACGTCCTCCCATTGGTGTGGTGTGGTAGTTAGGAGAGGGGGTGCCAACTCAGGTGTCGTCCGCGTCCCTTGACCATGGTTCAAAATTACGCGGATCGTCCCCCAAAGCCCTCGTGTAGCTGAACAGTGGGACGTTAATATTCACTCACGCGCCAGTCTTAGGCTTTCACCACTATATGATATACACAGTTTAGTAATTCATTTGAATCTTCCTTTAGGCACAGAATTTCGAATACTTTGATTAAATTTTTAATTTCAAAATTCAGTCTCTATTCAATATACAAACAAATTGTAAGGCATCTATTATACACATTTCAATGATTATTTTCAACTTTCCTGCAAGTACTAAATTCAAAATGCTTCCATAGAAATTTTAGGAATAGCAAGCAATTGTGTGTGTGTGATATTTTTATCGTATGTATAAGTTCCATATTGTATAAAGTCAATATTATACAAAAATTTCAAGGCAATTTAAGATCAAGATATAATTTTAACTTCTTCACATTGCAAGTTATTTCTTCAATTTTTTTCTATCATTTCCTATATATAATTCTGATTTTTTTACGTTATTATGAACAATATGTTATAAGTAATTCCTTATATATTTAAAGAAAGTATCAAATAATTCTGCAATATATGTACATACTAAAACATAGGTTCCCAAACTTTTTTGTCTCATAGACCCCTTACCATGTTTTTCGGTTTTGTGTAAACCCCTACTTACCTAATATTAAATTTTTGCAAATTTATCAACTTAAATGTTTTTTGTCAGCTGGTATCGCACTACTTACTTTAAAAGTTTTATGTTTCTAATTGGAGTTAAGTAGTGTGTTTAAAATTTAAGAAATTCATGTGAATAAATTAATTAAAAATTTTAATTTAATATATAAAATAATTGTTACATAAAATAACAGAGTTAACAAACAAATGCCTTTAAAAGGTGGGAGGAATCTGGTGCTTCAATAACACATTTTTAACATTTGGCATCAATCTTTTTTAGGTTTAACCCTCAATCTCCTCTTAGTAGGATCCAATCTTTCTTTTTTTTCTTTCTGTTTTTGTTTTGGAGATTGGCAACCATGCTGAAACTCCTCCTCTCTAGAAAAAGCAATTAAAAACTTTCTTACGATGTTCCATAATTCGAAAAAATAACACGTATATCTTTTTAAGGCCAAAATTGCTGACATTCGTTTCTAAACTTTACTTTAAGATCTTCATTAGGGCTATTAAAATAAGTTCTTTTTGTTATCAGACATTTTTTTTATTTTTGCTTTTTTTTTTAATGTGAGAACATGAATTCATTACTTACTATGATATTACCATGATCAAAGCATTCTCAAACCTAGTTTCAAAACCTAAGTAAAGGGCATTTAAATGTTGAACGTAGGTTAAAGCGTCATTTTTCTGGCAGATTGTGACAAATTGAGAAACTGTTAAAATTCACGACGTCCAGTTTCATACTCCTTTAGCTTGATTCTGGCAAGAAACACTGAAATGATGGACCTTTTTTAATAAAATGTATGCTGTCGCCTTGTAATTACAAATTAACCCCAGTAAATTTAGTAAATAAAGCTGTTAAATAGGTAAATATGATTTACACTTTATTAGATTCTCTATTAAAATTAAAGTCATAATCTGATTTAAGCTATCGTAGACCCCCATTTACACCTCATGGACCCCCGGATTAATTTTTCACTGCCATGGACTCCTTGCAGGTCGTCATAGACCCCTGGGGGTCCATATAGATCACTTTGGGAATCAATGCACTAAAATGTTGACAAAACAGAGAGAGAGAGACAGACAGCCCTTTTTTTCAAATTTTTCTATTGTGAAGATTTTAAATAATTCATACTTTAATGTCAAAAATATGGAAAAAGTATTTAATGTAGTAATTAGTTTTTAGATTTTTTGGCAAGAATGGTAGGCAACTTATAGCATGCGTTCCAAGTTTGGCATGCAGCACAATTCTTGGCGACACTTAACATCTCTCAACAAATTAATCAATTTTTGAGTAAAGTTGATAATTTTAAAGTGGGTCTTATTGAACTAACATCATTTGAATTGCGGAAAGAAAAATTTACGGAATTATTAAAAAGTTTGGAAGATAATTCTAACAATTAATCGAAAACTATTTTAAATTGTTGGATGTCATTTCTGGAGAGATTTTAATGTTTGAATAGAAAATCAGATGTGCTCTGCTTTCTGCTTTTCGTTCTACATATCTATGTGAACAAATTTTTTCTCATATGAAAAGCATTCTGAGTGTGCAAAGAAGTTGCTTAGCATCTCTTCTCTGCTGATTTAATTGAACATTCAAAATCAGGTGAAATATAAAATCAGAAATTGTACCCCTGATATTGAGATATAACACTGAAGAAATACTTATATTTTGTGTGTGTGTTGTTTATTTGTTATTTTAATAATTACGTTTAAAAGATACATAATGCAAAACTTATATGCAATTTTAATTTTTTATTTATCCTGAAGAAATAGTTAGATTTTAAGCTTATATTTATGCTAATAAATATTTTTAAATGATGCATAATTAATATTTTAATAAAGCTCTAGATCTGTACTTTTCACCTCTGTCCCCTAACTCGGCATGCATAGCAGAGGGAATCGAATTGTTTCAAATATTTCCTACACTGCGGCACCCTGAATCGTAGTAGTAGATCGGTTTTGTACACTACAGCATGAAGGCTGCCGCGATCTCTGGTGTATAGCAATCAAATAACCAACATCAGGCAACTTTTTGTATACGAACACATAAAAACCCGGAATTTATTTCGTATCATTTTATTTTAGTTATTACTTAAACGCTAGTGAGTTAGGTGGACAAAAAAAAAGTATAAATAGCTATTTTTGGTATATCTGCTATTTATAATTTGCTTTTATAAATATTCTTTCATATCAATTTATAAGGCTACATTGATAACATTTTTTTATCCAATGGGGTTGCCGATTGGTATTTTTATCATTACATCCCCAGGAGCTGGTATCACTCTTTAGTGCGGCGCCATATAGGCGGATATCAATCGCCGCAGGTAATTTTGATGCCCAGTTTCCTCCACAGCGGGAGGAACTTGAGCTCTGATGATGCGAACCTGTTCTAGGATTTAATTTTGCCGAGAGCACCCAAGCCAAACAGAAACTCTAGGGATCTTTTACATGCCGTATAATCATACGACATGGCCACTGTCGATTTTCTGCACCACAAAAATTCACCGACTTGAGCCGGGGTAACCCGCAACCTTAGATGTAGAAGGCTAACGACAAATCAACCTCGCCACCCAGCCGGCTACATGGATAACAGACCTTTAAATTTCTCCAAATAGGCTGCAGTTTTCTCTAAAACATTTTAATTATTTTGCATATAAATAGGTCCATTATAGCAGATTTGGAATTTCTAAGCAACGAAAATAGCTTTCTCATAGATGCAGTCTTTTTATAACAGTTAATATCTGCATTAAAAATAGTTTTTGCAAACGCAGTTGTATGATCTACTTCAAAATATGTAAATTCACTGGAATATTTTAGCTATGAGATTAATCTAAACTTCAGAGAATAAAATTTAGAAAGGCCAGGCATAAAGAAGTTTCATAAAAACTATTATGAAACTGAAATACTTCCTCCTACGACTCTAACAAAATAAACGACTAAAATAATCCATCCCTTGAAACAAAACAAGAAAAAAATTTTAAATACATGATAAACACTTCTAATTTAAATCCATGATAAACACTCTTAATTTAAATCCGAAGTGAAGTTTATATATCGAGCAAACAGTATAATTTTAGTAATAACGATAAATTTCTATTTTATTTTAAAAATTAAACACAATTGTGTTTTCACATACATTCACTAGTTTTAACAGATAACAAATAACTCTGAGAGAGATAACTCCTTTACAACGATCGTGTTTTGAAATTATAATCCGCATTCTAAACAGCACGCTGCAAGGCATCCCAGATATATTCAATAATGTTCATGTCTGGGGAATTTGGGGGCCAGTGGAAGTGTCTAAATTCAGAAGAGGGCTCCTGGAGCCCCTCTGTAGCAATTCTGGACGTGTGGAGTGTCGCATTGTCCTGCCGAATGGACATAAATGAGTGCAGGTGATCAGACAGGATACTTACGTACCTGTCACCTGTCAGAATCGTATCTAGACGTATCAGGGATCTCATATCACGCCAACTGCACAGGCTCCTTACCATTACAGAGCCTTCTCCAGCTTGAACAGTCCCCTGTTGACATGTAGGGTCCATCGATTCATGTGGTTGTCTCCATACCCGTGCATGTCCATCAGCTCTATTCAATTGGAAACGAGACTCGTTAGACCAGGCAACGTGTTTCCAGTCATCAACAGTCCAAAGTCGGCGTTGACGGGCCCAGGCGAGGCGTAAAGCTTTGTGTCGTGCAGTCAACAAGGGTACACGAGTGTGCCTTCGGCTCCGAAAGTCCATATCGATGATGTTTCGTTGAATGGTTCGCACGGTGACTCTTGTTGATGGCCCAGCTTTAAAATCTGCAGCAATTTGCGGGAAGGAAGCACGTCTGTCATGCTTAATCCTTCTTGTCAGTCCTGTTCATTGGTCCCGTTCTTGCATGATCTTTTTCCGGCAGCAGCGATGTCGTAGATTTGATGTTTTACCGGATTCTCGATGTTCATGGTACACTCTTGAAATGGTCGCATGTGAAAATCTAAATTTCATCGCTCCCTCGGAGATGCTATGTCCCATCTCTCATGCGCCGACTGTAACACAACGTTCAAACTCACTTAAATCTTGATAACCTGCCATTGTAGCAGCAGTAACTTATCAAATAATTGTACCAGACACTCGTTGTCTTACATAGGCTTTGCCGACTGTAGCGCCGTACTCTGATTGGTTCTATATCTCTTTATTTACATATGCTGCATGTACTATTTTTTTCTGGCTCTTCAGTATATAATATAATTAAAACTTGGAGGAATCAATTCCCAGTGGCGTATACAGCCATCTCTTTCGGTGGGTTTACATTTAAAAGATACGTAAATGAGAGAGAGAGAAAGCACCAAGGAGTAACTATAATCTCTTTAAAAAATTTGTTGGTCTATATGGGGGAGGGAATGAACTCGTCAATGAGAGTTCGGATGATTTTTTCTTCATTATTTGATGATGGCCCTTTGCCAATATCACATTATGCAGCTCTAAGATGAGGTTAAATTTTTTGAGTTTTCGGTTTTTATATTTCCTTTTTGTTTTGTCACTGTGGGCGTATTTTTTCCCTACTGTATAATTTACTACATATAAGTGCAACAATAATTATTTTTATTTTATTTCATATTAGATACTGATCAGGTTTATTTTTTATACTTATATAATTTGGATAAGTTTAGTTCATTTAGAATATAATCATACGTTATTTTTATTAAGAAATGGATTGATTAAATTGTTTAAGTTTTATAATTATCTCATTTATTCTTTATACAATAAATAAGCCACATTACCAATTTTTCCTAAAGCTTCTCCCACTATCGTTCACTATTTTCTCATCCATTGAAGCACCAAGATAAAAATTTCCCATCAAGCCAATTTCTATCGAAGCGTCGTAGATATGAACTTCATTTTTCCAGTTGCCTTCATAAACTCTAATACATTTAGTTGCATTAACTTTCTTCCACCTAGGATACATATACCCATGCCGTCGCTGTTCCAAAAATCACTTTTAAGTGCATTAAAATGAATTAAATATTGGATGGTAAGACTTTTATTTGGAGAGCAAATGCGATTGAGGTTTAGCTTAATATCTAATCCTCATTTGCGAGACCTCCGAATCAATCGTTAATAGCTCATAAATGATGAACGTGAGTAGTAAAGCACTCTAAATAGCTTGACTTAATCCAATTCCCAAACTAAATAAGAAAGACTACGGCTTTCATTAGAGGTGGAAGACCTTTAATTCCCTTTTAGTACAATGATACAGTTATTTAAGTGAAAGTTTTATTTATTTACTTAAAATTTTTATGGTTTTTTCGTCTGTTTTAAGGAGGAATTGTCTGTTTTAAGGTACAGTTTTTGTTTTATATTAAACGTATCTTTTTTTTTATTTAAGTGGAAATGTAATGCTACATTTTTGTTGCGATTCTGTCTTCTATCTTATGTATACTTTATTGCATTTGCGATTTATCATTTTGTTTTACTATTGTAACGGGAGCTTTAAGTTACAAATGAGAATTTTTTCCCTCTTCTGAAATATGTTGAAATAACGGAGTAAATATCTACTTTTTCAATAATATTTTTGCTTATGGTAATGGAAATTAAAATTAATGGTATACATTATAGAGTTTTATAATGGGAAAAATTGTGTGCAGAAAAAGAAAAGTCACATTATAGAATCACAATGTATGCATTTTTCTTTATACTTATATTTTTATATTGTACCATATGTGAAGCTTTTTATATATCCTTTTCAATTTCAAAAGAAAAAAGAAAGAAAGAAAACTTGACTGTGATTAATTTTCGCTGTGATAATTCAAACATTTTCATGAATCGTTATGATATTAAACAAACATAAATGTGATAAAGAAACTGAAATAATTGAAAGGTTATAAAAGTTGCTAATGCATGGCAAAAACATTATAGGATAACATAGATACTGAAAAAAAGGAAAAGGTATTCGGTATAATAATTGTGAGTAGATTTGGTATTCGCGACACCTTTTCAGTTTGTAGTCAGATCTGTATCGCTTTTAAGATACAGAACTTTGATAGAATTTGTTGGACTGATAATCACATTAAAACCGCACTTAAGATCACTGATGATATGCAGTTCAAAATCAAATTGATATGTTGCCTTTTCTTATGCAGAAATCTCTATGTGATTTTATAACATTAAACCAGAGTGATGAGACCGTGAAAAGTTTTTTTTTGGGGGGGGGGGAGACCTGCAAATGCGGATGATACAGAAAGGTAACAAAAACATCAAGTCAAATTAGCACTTAAGTTGAGTTTATCAGTTTAAAATGTACCTCACTTTAAGGTCCTAAAGATAGAACGTGTAAATATATAATCTCGTTGATGTTTTGTTGAAGTTTGGAGAGTAGGGTGCCTTAAGTGCCATCTTCTTCACTTTGTGACGGATCTATACGCGGTTCTACTAATCTCTTCAGATCTCTTTAAGGAAAATGTTTATTTCAACCAACTTTCATCGAGTAAGGAAACGTGATTATGTAAATGAGGTATATTATATAAATTCTATTTTCGCGAGTTCGGGAGTTGACACGTAGTTGGGGACACGTAGTAGTTGACACGCTGGAGTTGGCACGCTGAAGTTGATGCGTTGGAATGTGCAAGGAGGAGTAATATAAGGTCTGCGAGTTAGTTGAAGATTGAAAAGGAGTGGAATCAGTTAAAGATTACAGAGCGTGGAGCCAACGACATTGAGCAAGCTGAAGAGAGCGCCTGCAAGTTTCCAGTGTAGGATCCAATGCATAAAAAGTTCATGTACTGTGCATTTGATTAAGTAGAAGCTAGTTTTTTAGCGTGTGACGTAGTTATATTTGAGCGTATTTAAGCTGTCTTAGATTCAGTTGAGGGTCTGTAGTAGTAGCCCCGCGTTATAGAATCTTACCTCCGTGCTCTACTATATATTATCTACCTTAATTAGAATTGTATTGTGTCTGATTAATTATTACAATTAATAAATTGATTAGATTGAAAATCATGTCTGTGGATTATTCTGTTTCTCCCACACATCTAGCAGGGTTTACAGGTAAACAAGAGGGTTCAGATGTAAGCAGGAACCAAACGCTATTACAACTTGATCGGGGTTGAAAATTATGAGGTCAGTTGTCAATGGCAAAATGCGTTGTTAAAAAACAATCAATCAAATAACCCCGTTTTTCTTGGAATTACCGTTGCTTGTCAACAATTTTACGTTATGTATTTTTACTAATTGGTTTCAATAAATATATACTAAATGTAAACAAGAAGAAGTAGAACTGAAGTAGACGAGAGTAACAGTTAACACAAATAATAAGCTTAGAAAGTGGGATGTCTGATTCAGTATCGTCGTTGTCACTTGATCGGGACTTAAATCATGAAATCGCCCATATATATCATACTGTTTCAAAATACAGTGTTAAACAATTAATCAATGGATAACATGTCAGATGTATATATATATATATTAATACATTTATTTGAGCCTCCCCTCCAATATAGTGATCAGTGACACTGACTGCTGTGCCGTTGGGCCTGGATTTGAATCCCGGAGAAGGTATGGATGCTTATAAATGTATGGTGCCTGTACGGCATGAGGACACAGTCAAACCGCAAATCCAGTCGTGAGGTTGATGGAAGGGGCAGATAGGTGGGAGGCTCCTAACCATATCCAAGATGTTCTCCTTCAAAATTGGGATGGAACCAAGCTAAATTGTACTGTCACCTGTATAGTGCTTAAAACTACGGCTAACGACATGCGTACATCTAGCCCAGGGATACTTACCCTTTTTTTCTGCTGGGCCGCATACACATGTCAGCCATTTCACACGTGGGCCCCATACATATGTTAGCTACTTCAGGCGGGCCGCAACATAAGTTTAACGGGGAGGGGGGATGCTTTAAGACCAAGATAACATTGGAAAACTAAAACATGGAAAATTGATCAATAAATATTACAAATTATTATAGCTCCTGTTTTGCTTTTTTAAATTATTAATTTTTTATTTTTGTCACTAACACTAAATTAAAAGAATTTAAGAAACACTTCACACTTTTTGCATCAATAAACGGGTTTCATATGATTACCAATAATGTAACGAATTTCTTAGGATGTCTTTGTTACTACTGCGACATTACCACTTTGTTGCTGTTGCAAAGAATATTCAATAAAGCCTATTCATCACCTCTTGAAAGAGGAAAAGTGTCACTGAATGATTCCTGTTTATTGGTAGTTTTTAAATACAGCACTTTCGTGACAAATGAAACAAGCAGTGATCTGGATATTTGTTTTGCACTACTGAAAAGTCAACCTCCAAATCATTCGAATTTTGTTCACTTGCAAGGTATGAAAGATTGTACAAAATTAATTCTACCCATAAAATTGTCGCTACTCCACTGCTGTCTGTTATCGCTAACCGTATAACCGTTACAAATAGAAAAAGAATATCAATTCAAAGCCGTACGTCATCGACAGCAAAAAAAGCAAAATTAATAAATTTGATTTCTTGTTAAAGATTTTCCTACCAAATTTTTAATACATTGTCTTAAATAAAAGAATTTCTCAGAACAATGGGTCATGACCGGGTCACTTAAAAAGGCTCCGTGGACCGCAGGTTGAGTATTGTTGATCTAGCTCTTTGCTGCGATGAGTTTCGTATGAACCTCGATCTGAAATCGTCAGGAAGATGTCGCATTAACAACAACAATATTTATTTGAGTCACGATTAATATAAGAATTTGGAAATAATTAATTAAATTATTCACACATAAAATAGAAGCAGTATCATTGTTGAATTCCTCAAAAACAAAGATGGTAAAATGTAGACATTTAAGGATTTTGACAGCTTTGTAGATTGTAGCAACCAATAAGATCATTGGTGTAAATCATTAGAAAAGTATTTAATTTTGAATAATCTCAAATTTTAGAAAAACTTTCAGGCAATTTATCAGAATAATGGTTGTGAAGAGGATACAGCATTAGCTACTGATTTTGGGAAGATATAACTTCAAAAACAGAATATATTTCCAATGTTAGTCCTCCAGTCTGACAATTGTATAGCATTTCTATTTGAAATGGATTCTATTACGTAGAATGCTTAGTACTTTTCAAGTATTCAAAATTCAAAACATCATGATCGCACCGGAGATTGAGATTTTTGCTCTCAAATATTAGGAAAACATTGATTCTCTAAGGTGTTTTTTTTCTGTTATGGAATGCTTGAATTGTTATTTTAAATTACCTAAGTAATGTATTCTTTTTTAAGTGTTCATTTATGTATTTGAAAATTCAACAGGAAATAAATAAAATTACTCCTTTTATACATTTTTTGAATAAAAATGAATTATTTCACAAGAAAAATAATCTACTATTGTATATAAAAAGCATGATTAACTATTCTATAATGAAGATTTTTTATTTATTTCATTGATTTCTTTTAATGTTTTCCAGTTCAAGAAGATTTTAGTTTCTTTTGGGGGTGTTAAAATATTCTTGCTATAGCTTACTTGTTTTAAATTTCCATTAATCAGTCTCAAACAGACTGCCTCACTCTCCTTTATTTAAGTAAAAGGGATAGTTAAAACTTTACAATTTTTAATTATTTTGTTAATGGAAGATAGAGTTTTTTGCCACAAAATTAATTCATCATCTTCCAAAAATGACAATGATTCATGATTTTTTGCCAATGATATATGTGCAATGCACGCATAGAAACAATCAATTAACCTCCAAAAAATCCCTGCCCAAAACTGTTTTGTTTTATTGGCGATTTTGCGACACTACCTGTCTGGTACGCAAGTCGCCAATATTCGTCAAACTAACGTTAAGCAAAGGCGTACCCACGGATTTCTTTTGGTAACGAGAAGAAAAAGCCACTGTTAACATTTCAATGAATTCCAATGTTAAATAAAAGAAATTCATGTATTTTTTATTGTGTGTTTTTACCTTTTGTTTTAAAAAAAACATTTTTTCTCTTTCAATAGGAGAAGGCGGCTAGTGCTGAAAACTCTCCAAGACCAGATATTGAATTGCACCTTTCCATTTTTAGGGGGGGGGGAATGAAATCATACAACCATTAACGTTTTAGTATATTTCTGAAGAATGTAACATGCAACTCTTTACCATGTGTATTTTAAATTAATCGTGAAATACTTTCTGTACTAATAGCAACTTTGCAAAAAAAAGCATAAATTTTACAACATTGCGCTGCAGTTTGGGGAGGATAAACACAAGTTCGACTACTGAAATTGATACTCTGAAATGCATAGCACAGCATTTGGAGAGTTTGCAAGTGGAGTTCGAAAAAAAACTATTTTCCTGATTTAAATAAAAATATTGAATGGATAAGATATCCATTCAACATTTACACAACATCCAAGAAAAAAAATTGTAGCATGTGGAAGAAAAGCAATAGTTGGAATTGGCTTCAGACGAATTCTTGAAAAATAAATATAAAGAGTGTACTTTGACATCATTCTGGTTACAAATACAACATGTGGATCCAGTTTTAACAAAAAAAGTCCTGAAATACGTCTTGCCTTTTCTAACTTCATATTTATGTGAAGTTGCTTCTTCAGCACTTGTAGACATTAAGTCGAAAAAAAGGAAGATACTATTGGACGCGGAACCGCCATCTCAGATTAAAATTAACAACCAGGGAACGAAATTATCACGGTCTGTCACCTCAGCACAAACAATTTCACATCATTTTCATTAATCCAAATGAATGTTATTTATAATATGACTTTCATATATAAATATATTTTATTACGAATCATTTTATTACTCTTTTCTTATTACTTTGTGTATGTCACAAAAGAAAAAGTAAATATATTTTGATTGTTATTAAAATACACCAATTTTTTTTTGACGAGGGGTACTTAGCGTTGCCAAAATCATACAAGGGGTACATGTACGTCAAAAGTTTGGGAAACGCTGCCCAACGAAAAGTACTCATAAACGAATAGATTTTATCAAAAACAATGTGTATGACGTTAATAAAAATACAGTCGGGCCCCGCTTTAACGAACCCTTATTTAATGAATTTTGCTTTAACGAATTTTTCTATTTCCTCAATTCAAATGAAGACAAATAACTCTATTTAACGAATAATAAACCCCGACTTATCGAATTATCTAAACATCTGAAAAACATTTTTTAATTAGTTTGTGGTAAAAAAAAGTGGATTTTTTCTTCAAATGGCATTTTTTTGTTGTCCTGAACAGAAGATTTTTCTTAAACAAATTTCGACAGCCAAGGATGCAGAGCGTTATTAGTCTTAACAGGTGCAGATGAGTCATGAGTGTAACCTACCGTGGTAATTTTGAATAGGACAGGAAACTCTTTTCTTATCTCATCCCTCTCCACAATGCACGGGAATATTTTAAGATTTCATCGAGTATGTTAGATTTGATGATGGATTGCTTATTTGTGCAACTGAAGTTCAGGAAACTGTCGATTTGTCGGAGCTAGTGAAGAGCGATTCTGATGCAGAAATTGATAATGAAACTCTTATCAAAACCATTACAGTTTCTAATGCTTTACAGTGTTTGGAAACTACGAAAACAAACCTTATGCAACGGGATGGAAAGGACGCGATATTTTCTCTGTATAAAGTTGAAATGTAATTTTTCGAGTCAGAAATGAAAAAGATTGCTAAATATCTGTTAATCAGTATTTTAAAATTTCCAGTTAAATGGTGCGTAATGATTCACACTAATAGTATTTTAAGCTGTATAATTAAACATGTTAAATTTCTAACTATGGATATTTTTTGTGTAGTTGTTTATTAAAAAAAAGGGCATTAGTACTTTAACCATGTAATCAAGTTCCCTGTAAGAAACTTGTCAGAACTTACTGATTAATTCTTGAAAAACTATTTTGACGTTGGAAAGCAGAGAATAAAATATGAAATTTCAACTACCTACGCAAACCTGTCTGGAAATATACGAGACGTTTTTCATCTTTAGCGTAATAAGTAATTTTTCATCTTAATACATATTTTTCCTGGCTTATGCAAATGCATTTCTTGAAGCTTACATATTTGTTACAAATACGTGTAGATGTTGAAGAACTTAAGGCTTCTTGCTATGGAATATTTTAAACTTGATGGAAAAGTATCTGAAAACCGGTTAAAAATATTATAAACATTTTATATGAAATTGAATATAGAAACTGTAATGATAAATATACTGTTTGTGAAAAAATTAAACGCATGTTTCGTAAATTAAAATAAATATTAATTTACTATATATATATATATATATATATATATATATATATGAAATAATTCCTTTTAATTTCATCTCAAACCACTTTTAATTTCTAGTGGCTTTGACCCTTCAGGACTCGCACGTAAATAATTAACTGGCTTGCCCACCTGACGGGATTTAATCGTAACTGTGTCTCTTAGAAATTAAGACCTCTCGGGGAATTTAAAGTAATCTTACACACATAAACATCATTGTACAATATATTTCCATCAATCACAAGCTCCATCAATCACAGAAGTCATATGAGTTTGTCAACTTCCGGTTGCCGCTTAATACAAAAGTGCCCGAGATTCTTTGGAATATCCCCACCTGGTTTCTTGTCTGTGGCATGTTGTAACGCGCGTATCGTATTTGTATTATGTGTACAATATTTGTGCTGTAAGTGTTGTCTAGATGTTTATTTGTATTTGTGTCTAAATGGGAAATATAAAGTGGATTACCATATTATATAAACCATCTGAAATATGATAATCATTAAAGAAAGCTTTACCAATCGCCTCCACGTTTATATATATATACATGCATCGTGTTTACGCATAATCTTAAAATTATTTGAGAATTATCACATGTGTTTGAAACTACGTCAAATTGTTTTGGTAAAAATGAAATAAAAAGCTTCTATATTTATCAGTAAAAAAACTTTTACTCCAATTTTTTAATACTATTACAAAACGGAATAATTTTATGTTTTGAAAATTTGCTTTAGCAACATGAATAATTAAAGTAGCTCAAAATAAATTTTTGTACTAAAATCTCATCAGTTTCTCAAAATTTCTGTATTAAAGGTGAAATATACGAGTACAGAGTAAGAAAACAAGTAATGCAATTCACAAGTTATATACTATTAGAACTATTTTTCTTCCTTTATATATAAAATATTAAATAGTAGCAGCAAGCATATTAATAGGTATGAATAATTTTTTTGTTGGTAAAAACATTTGTTTCGAGTGTAGAATCTCATTTCCGGATTAGAAGAGATTAGTTTGATATATATATTGTCTTAACTCTAGACGGAAGTGAATTTTTCTAAAGTAAAAAATTCAAAGTATTCCAAATAACAGATTATATTGTATGAAGAAGGATTTCATTTATTTTTCTCTGCTGCAATTGTGAAAATGTAGAAATCTAAAGAAATTTTAATTCAGTAGTTACTTGAATACCTAAAATTGAAATCAGGTATGCGAATCTAAACTTCATATCTGATTAGAATAAAAATATAGTTAGATTTTTAATAATAATGTTTTAACAGTGAATTATCAGGGGATTATTAATTATTGTTATGTGGTAAATTATTTTTTTTTAAAGTTTTTCTTAGAAAGAGCTAGTTTTTTCCTAAAGTTGAACTATTTTAGTGAATTATCAATTTTTTATATGGAAGAGCTTCCATATACAAAATTGTACCCATTTTTATACCCCCGAAGAAAAGAAAGAAATTAAATATGTCTAAAAATGTTGCTTAGTTACACATTGAAGAAGGTATGCAATGAAAAGCAGATAGTCTCAATTCCAGTTTAATTTTTGTTAGATGGAATAAGAAAATATAAAAAAAGGAAAATATAGTAATCAAATATTGAATTAATAAATTAATAATTTAATTTATAAAAAAAAAGTAGGATAAAATTGAAAAATTCATGGAACTCACGTCCTTCATCTGCAAAATGTTAAGAAAATAGACCTAAGTTTTGAATATATTAATCTTTTCTGTTACTTTTACTGAGGATTAATATTAACTGTAGCTAGCATATATTTATGTACACACACACAATTGCTTTTTAAAGCTAATTTAGTTCTAATGTTAAATGTTTACTACCATTAGACAAAGATAAAGTGTTGAAAAACAAGTGTGTGTAGGTTAATCAATTTATTCACAAATCAACACTATAACAAAAAATAAAAAAACGAGGCACCAAGAACGAGTCATTCGATGGAGAAAAAAATTGGCGAGTAGAAAGAATATGTACAGAATAAAAAATTATTAAAATTTCAGAAAAATTGAAGCATTTATTTCAGAGTTACATAGTTACAAAGTAACGAGCTCAATAAGGTGTTGACCCACCTCTAGCCTGGATGTGAGATGCCACACGACGTGGCATAGAGTGATAAAGCACTCTGATGCTCTCCTGTGGCATTTCCTGCCAAATTTGCTCTAATTGTCGGGCCAGGTCATCAACATTCCCTGGTAGATGTTGTCGCCTTCCCATCATATCCCAGACATGCTCGTTTAAAGAGAAATCTGGCTGGCCAATGAAGTGTTAGAAAAGCTACAAGACAGTTCATAGCAACACATGACATTTGTGGTCTGGTATAGTATTATCTTGCTGAAAAATAAGGCCAGGTTACAGCAAAAGGAACGGTCGCAAAACACGTCGACGTACCCCTGTGCAGTAAGTGTTCCTCTAATGATGACAAAAGGGATCTGCCTGTCAAAAGAAATGACACCCCAGACCATAACTCCTGGTTGAGGGCCTGTGTGGCGTGCAATAGTGAAAGCAGGATCGGCATGTCTTCGATGATCGTCAGGACACAGTTGGAAGCGGGATTCGTCGCTAAACACTATACATCCATAGTCAGCATGATTCCAACCTGATCGAGCCAAGCACTACTGTAATATGGCTCGACAGCGTGCAGGCGCAAGTGGCAGGTGGTGTAGCGGTCGGTACGAGCGTACATTTCGCTCTATCAGTCGTATGTGAATGGTCATAGTGGACACTCGTGTACGGGTCACACGTCTGATTGTCGATAAAGAGGAATCAGGCGCTGTGACAGCTGATCTGGCAATCAATCTGTCCACCCGAATTGCTTTGGTTTAGGTCGACCGCTACCATCATGACGCTGAAATCTGCCATTTTCCACCCGTTCTTGCCAGCATCTTCTAATGGCCACATCGTTTCGACCCATATGACAAGTGATTCTCTGATTTGCCCAACCTGCCTCTTTTAATCCAATGATACAACATCTTTCAAATTCTGACAGTTGCTCGTAATGAGTTCGAATCCTGCGGAGAGGCGTTGAAAGCTATCCTAAATCGCAATGCAACAGAAATTTTGACCATCAGATTGAGAATTGCTTCTTATAGATACCTGCTTAGTGCGTAGTTCCGACGCGCTGTAGCTCCCGCTATTCATTCATTGGACACCAAATTTAAATCATTTGAATGTTCGGTACAAATGTCTCTGCATACGAAATTTGATTACAATCGGGCAACTCCTTAGCGCATCATTTTTTTGTTGTTGTTTAGAGTGTATATACTTAATAACTAACTAAGAATAAACCATAAGAAACTTATTTTCCTGCAATCACTAAAAAAAAGTTAACTGAAAATCACCCAATAAAAGAATTAGTATTTTTTAAACACAAGATTTTATGCATGACCTTTAAAGTAACTGTAAATTATTCAGAATAATATGGTTAAGACACAGTCTTTAGTATTTATTTAATTTAATTTAATTTTGTTTCATTTGCCCGTAGTGCAACGTAGTTTCTTTTGCTGATGCAACAGTAATTTTAAACCGTAGAAGGATGGCGGTACTTGAGCTAGTTTTCTCTTTCTGAAACTTAAATGATTTATATAAGTTTGAACTTTAAAATCTTTATCGATTAAATATGCAGATTAATCTTTATCCTTAAGTGGGCTTTAGCCGGCGAACATCTGGCTGCTAAGCTCTGAGGCTCAGCCGGAATTCGAAATTACCTACTTCGATTTTACTTTGTAAATAAAAGAATTTAATGAATTTCATACTTTTCTTACTTCAATATCTGTATAGAATCTCAAATTTGTAAATGGAATTTAATGTATTAAAAAAGATGAAAAAGTAACTTATTTCTTAAAACTATAAAAATGCATTTTTTTAAATAAAAAGAAACACACACACACACATTTTGGAGAATTAATTTAGCATATTCAAGATAAGAACAAATACATAATATAGATTCGACTGAAGGGTTTGTTCATAAATTTAGTATTTGATGTTTGGATATTCTCCTGAACTATGCGCTGTTTTCACACATTTAATACTTAAATTGATGTCATAATTAAAAATGCTGAAGTAACTTATGGTACATGAATTCTCTTTAATAATGATTGCAAAAGATTTGAAATTCCCAATTTTAATAATGACAGTAGCTTAATAGTTTCGATATAATTAAGTTATATATTCTCCTTTAATATATAGAATTATAAGCGTTGTAGGCACATTTCTAACATTCACAAGGAGCTTACGATTATCCTGCTTATTACTGGTACATACGATTCTCGGATTTACGACAAATATCGTATTAATAGTTTAAGAACGCAGTGGCTCCCAAATATAACTTTAATTATCGCTACAATTATCGTGTCATATTCATATATAATAATCACCAAATGGTGTCCCTCGTGTCATTAATTTTCTGATGCATGTCTTCTAATGTTGGGAAATATTTATACGCCATTTGATAAAGTAATTGGATGTTTTGTGGATAAAAAACTTTAGAAAGTGTATGAAAAAGAGCAAAACTTTAAAATACTTCGAGCTTGAATGAAATCGAAAATAAAAGAAAAAAAAGGTTGTTATATACAATTCTTGGCGAACAGTTTTTGACCCTAAAAGGAAATTTCTAATGAAAATAATCTCTATCCACAGTATCTACTGATTCTAAACCACACTTTTTTTTCAATGTTGATGTTACTGAAAATCAGGCGAGGCTTAGAATCCAAGAAAACAATTACGAGAACAAATCAAAGAAGCGCTATTACAGATTCAAGTATGTATTTAAAAGTTCATAACACTGGTAAAATAATTGTTCACTTCTTATTAGTTCTCATTTTGAATTTATTTTAATTTCGTAAAATTGGATATCGATATACCATTTTGTACTATTTTTCATTTTTCACAAAAACCTGTCGGGAATTTGGGGTGTGCCTTAGAATCGATGGTGGATTTGATTTGAATAAATACGGTATATATATGATAAAAGTGAATCGCTCGCTTACACATCACGATCTACAAATTATCTCTACAAATATTAGGTCTTCAGGCTTGAAATTTTTGTTTCTGTTTTTGTTGAGTTAAGATTAATTAAGAACGGGTTTTGTGGAAATCGACACCCAAGCGGAAGGCTTTCTGTGTCCTTACAGGTAAAAAAAATCCCGTTATTGAATTATTAAACCTACAGACGCTGGCGATTTTCTGGTATGTTTCTCTTTTAGAGTAGAGATCCGTTAAGAACAGGTTTTTAGGAAATCGACTCCCAAACAGAGGGTGCCCGGGGGCGTTGCAGATAAAAAAAATCCGTTTTTATGCTATCAGACCTACAAACTTGAAATTTGCCAGGCATGTTCCCTATAAATTACGAGAGTGTAAAAGTTAAATATATTTTCGCTTTAGAAATTTAAGTTCTGTCTTTTTTTAAACAAAAAGGTAAGGTCTATTTGAGAATGTTTTTAAATACAATTAAAAGTTAAATGATAGATGACTTAAATATCAATCTTATAAATAAAACAGTATATAGAGCCATATACAATAACGAAATACCCAGTGAAGCGGATGAGCAACAGCTCGTAATGTATATTTTTACCTAATAATAATAATTAAAAAATTACTAGTTATTAAATTTTCTTCGTTGCTACATATTTCTTTCCAATCAATTGGAATTATCTTTGAATGAATTTTTTTCGATCATTCACATATTCAATAGTCAGTATTTTACGATACGGAATATTTACTGCACTTGTCCTTAATACTCCATGAACTTCTTCACAGACAAATGTCACGACATCGTTTTATCAAAAACATCCTTTATCAAAAACATCCTTTATTATGCAAACACTACAGCATTAAGATCTAGATCAGACAACCATAGTTACAAACCCCCGAAAGATAAAATTCGAATTGTGTTGTGATTATATTTCACAAATTCTTTTTTGCAAATAGTTATGGAAACATTTATCAATTAGATGAAAATAGCAAACGATTTTCTATAAATACAATATAACAGCGTTTCTCAAACTGTGGGATGCTCCCCCCTAGAGGGGCGTAATAACTTAACGAGGGGGGTGCAAGCATATTAAAATATCGAAAACAGAAGATGTTTTAAATAATTATATTAATTTACTGAAAGTAAACCAACAAAATACATTTTAACATAAGACAAATTAAAATGTACATTTACACTGATATAATGCACTTATAAACGTATCAGTACTGCACAAAGTATTGTATAATTTATGTAACAATACTAAGTTAAGAACAAGTTTAATAATTACCAGTGACCCCATGAACTTGTCATATATAAAATTATATACAAAAATTAACACTTATCTTGATAATTTTTACGGTTTATAATTAATTCCTTAGCTGTCAACTTAAAGCTACGCGATTCGCTTTCCAATGTCACCGTTTTCCAAGTGATTTTCTATGCGATATATTGGGGGGGGGGGAGGAAGAAAAAGAATACATAAGCAAATCCCCTGAAAGAAGTAAATCCTTCTTAAACACTGCCAAGGTCCTTTTATTGCATTTCAAAGACTTTATGGATAATCAAAGACTTGATAATTTTATGGATGCAGTGCATAGAAAAGATCGTACTTCAGAAAGACGTATAAATACGCGCTGGGGGAAATAACGCTTTGGCTGATCGAGACGTTTATATACGTTGGTGTCATTGAAGAGGATAAAGTCGTATTGTAGCCTTAGCTTTAAAGTATAGTATTATTGAATTCAAAACATTGTTATTGTATCGAGGAGGGGAGGGCGATAAGAATCACGATTGAATATTGGGTCGCAAATACTGAACGTTTGAGAAGCACTGCATTATAACGTTTGCAGTTATAACTATCAAACGATTTACGGAAAATGTAACATTAATCTACCCCCAAAGGGTGTTTGAACTACAGTGAAAATAGTTTAACTTGAAACTAAGGGGACTGAATTATTATTACGTGTTAAAAGAATTTCGTGTTAAAGGATATTGCGAAGAAAACATATATTCAACAAAATTAAGTTTATCAGACTACATTTTATTTACAGAGATATGCATATATGCATGTATGTAATAAAAATCAATGAAACAAAAACATTCCCAAAGAAATGTTATACAAAATTTAGCAGTACCAAAATTTTACAGATTTCAGTTTTCGTCTTCTGTTTTTGATCAACATCCTTAAGAAGCTCCATCTTCATTTTAAGTAAAACAGAAGTTAAAGGAAAAAAACATAAGCCAAACTCACTTATGTTTATTCACACAGCAATGTACTCGCCACTGAATTCCATGACCAATTGATGAGAGGTGAGATATTTTTGTGTAGTGTTTGTAGGGGTGGAGAGTGAAAGTAGTTTATAGATAAACAAAACTGGCTTGTATCACAGGCTATTCGGAGGGTTTTTCAAAGCCAAGTTAGCCTCCTTTCTGCGAAACATGTAAAACTACCGCCCCTTATTTCACACCACTTCTTAAATCTCGCCTGCGTGGCTGGTATTTGCGTATTTTGTTCATTCTCAGAAAAAATCTTTTCATGTTAAGCGATTTTTATTTCGTGTTAAAAGAAAAATGCATGAAATAACATAGTAGCTTTTTCGAGACCATTGTATTATTTCGTGTTAACCGATATTTAGTCTTAAGCGTTTTCGCGTTAAACGTATTTTACTGTGTTTTAGTTTGAAAAAGGATTGACAATTGTTCAAAATACTCTGGTATAAATACATTCATCTCTCACTAAACAAAAATTAGGATAGACGTTTGAAAGATAAGGAAGTTTAGTTTCTTCGAAAAAAAGTAAATAAAGTTTATTTACAAATACAATTAATGCACAAGTTACTGTATTTGTATTTACTGCAAATACAAATATTTTTGGATTTTTAAGAAGAAGTTATTACGCAAGACAATAGCCCCTAAAAATTGAGGTGCTGAAATTTCAGCAATTGTAAACGTGTGGAAAGGAGCACTAAAAATTGCATGATAAAAAGACTAAAATAGGAATTAAGACTCTAAGAGAAAAATGAACTTAAAAATTGAACAGCTTTGTGAATCACAATATTTTAGCTAAGTTAAAAAGAACTAAGGAAAACCCATCCAAATTGAAGAGTTTCCAAAAGAAATAAAGAGAACGCTTGAAAAAAAAATTCGGTTTTTTTTCTTTGCTTGCCAATTATATCGAATACAAACTTTCAAGTCCTTTGTGTAAAAAATATACATAACAAATTGTAGGCAGAATAGGTATATTCTTTTACAGGAAATTATAAAAACAATTTAATCACAAGAGCAAATGACTTATTATGAAGTCATGCAAAATTATTTTAAGTTTTAAAAAAAGTAATCTTTTTTACTTACATCACACTTACGTGAGAGCTATTGATGATGGACCTCGTAATTTTGAACCTCGGTCAATTATCTGGAACCGTATCTGAGTTAACACTACTTCTAAACTTCCACACCCCGCCATTGTGGTGATTTTGTACCTCAACAGATTTAACGCTTATCAGTTCCTCTACAGAGAGAGTCACTATGATTAGAATTCCTGACCAGAAGACGCCAGCCACGAGTTCACAACCCTCATCACTCTGCTCCTGCGGCCATCCTAAGAAAATATAGATACTTTTATTTTAAAAAAATCAGATTTTACAATTTAAAAACGCTGCATTGATTAATTTTGAAATTAATATGTAAGTAGAATCTAAGGAAACTATTTCAATAAGCGCATAATTTTTTTTAGCTCATATAACATTTTTCTATCACAATAAATAATCTTTAACCCAATCCCTCTAAAATTTTCTCATTCGAAATTTATTATGAAAAGAAATGAGCAACTGATATTTATTTTTATAACTGCTATTGAGGAAGTTCATTTCTAATATGGTTTAAAAAACTAATTTGTTGTATATTTGGATGAAAAAATGAAACATTATCTTTAAATGTACGTCTTTTTATGTCTTTAGTTTTAATATTTTTCATATCCTGAAATATTGATTCTATTTGATATAAAATATATATTCCATTGTTATTTTTATTCTAAAAAAGTTTTTGCTTCAAATATATTTGTCGAAACTAAAACTATTTTATTTTTTAATTTCTCATGTCTGATATGGGGGAGAGTACTTTAAAAGCTCTTTTCCAAGAGTAATATATACTAATATACTTAATTCTATACCAGACAAAAAACCAAAAAAAGAAAAATTCAATACTGTAAGTTTATGAACATTCATAATATATATATATATATATATATATATATATATATATAGATGTCTCTTACAATAAATAATTTGTATCAGCAGGAATGGATAGAATATTAAATAACACTGCTATTATTTTAAATGAGCTTGATAATCAATGCCCGATATTTATAGAATCACACACACACACACACACACACACACATTGATCTCTGTTAAATTAAACATAAAAAATGTCTTTTCCAAACTTTTTGCAGCTAATGCAAAATTTCAGATCTAAATTTAATGGAATTTGATATAATGTTGGGTTTATAATTCATTACTTGCATAAGAGCCTCCCTTTTTCAATGTATCGCCATAGCAATACAAAGTTCAACTATGATTTGCATTCTACCCCTTTTGCTATTTACAGCTTTATCACAATTCTCTCACCCCTTTATTTTCCGTGAGGTACAAGAACTTCAAACATCCTGCGATCACCCTGTCTTTAACTCTTTCACTCACAGATAACCCGGGGTGAGGGTTGTCGGTCTTGCGGAGTCACTTATCAAGCAATGACAGCAGCTGAAGCGGGTGTTGTCAAAGGGTTTCTTTCCATTCACCAGCATTGTCATCAGGGTTTTCCCCCTCTTCCTCTTGCGTAAGCTTTTGGGGGTGATGTCTGAAGGATGGTATCAAAAAGCTTGTTGACTTTTTTTTATTTTCCGTTTTGTTTTATTTTGATCGTCTGGAGTTTTATAATTGCTGTCTTCCCGTCTGTTTTAGTAATCTTGTCATGCTTTGGTTAGGATATGTTTGGTGGAGACAGAGGCCGAGAAAAAAAGCTTTGAAAAATCAGTCTGCGTTTCTAGAAATTTTTGTTACTAAAGATAAAATAATTGTTTCGACTCTAAGAATAACGATAGAAAATGGTTGTGTGTGTATTATATTTCACTCAAACATCACATAACACGCATTTTCTTTTGTTGTCATTTTTTGAAGATAGTTTTAGTAAAGCTAAAGTTACTCTTTGAATATTTTTTCTTGACATCTATATGTAGAATGCTCATATCATTAAAAATGGCGTTTAAATTGTTGATAAAAGCTATACATCCGAATAGAACCCTTAAAATAAGTATAAAGAGAAAGGGAGATTCACGTGTGAAAACATTTGTTGGAAAAAGTTTATCAAATAGGATTATGACGCTTACCTACGAAATATAATTTCAGTCACAATATAAAAGAATTTAATTCAAAATGGAACATTGTTTATTTGATACTTACTTCATAGTTAAATAATCTTATAGAGGACATGTTTTAAAAGAGATAATCAACAATTAAGAGAAATTTTCCGGATATAACAAGCGTTATTTCCATGATATTGCCTTACTGCTTTAGACTGCATTCCTATTCACCGCAATAATTCCCTTCTCGTCTAATAAAATGATTTTAAAAACTATTGAACAATATTACAGTGTCTTATGTAACATGCATAATTCTTTATGCTCGATTCTTTATGACTCAAATAAATTAATGCTGAAATTATTTTTTGGCAGTACATACATAATAACCTACTGACTTTTTCAAGTAAATTTTATGGTAACAATGAAGAGATAAAAAAAACAAGTAATATAAAAAAACTTTCAAGTCAATTCCTACTTAGGTCAACAAAGAAAATTTTTATTTTAGTTACTTTTTATTAAATAGTTACAATTAATATAAATATGTGTGTACATATAACAGAATCACAATATTAAGTGACAAAATAGAAAGCGATTTTCCTTGCAATTTTCCCTTTTCCTTACTATATATGGTGTTGGACTATTTTGTTTGTTTGTTACTGTTTATTCATTAATTAAATTTAATTATTCTAATAAAATAGAAAAGAAAAAAGAAACCACATTCTCAGAAATTAAGCCATCCCAGGTGGAATTCGAACGCACGACCTTTGGATTACAAGTCCATTGCGCTACAAGGACATTACGAATAATTTTCCTTTCTATATATGCTGTCGGACTATTATTTTTGTTTGTTACTATTTATTCATTTTTTAATTTAATTAAGGAATTAATATTTGGAAAAACTGTATTAACATCAAGTGCATCCATTACATTTTTAAAAAATGTATTTGATCTTGATGGTATTTTATTAACGATTGAAAATTTGAACAAGATACATATAAGTAAATAAATAAATATATATAGGGAGAAAGTGAACTAATATAGTAGGAATTGAAAAATAAGACACATCTTGACTAAAATTAGATTCAATGCATTCATTTAAGTTTTTGTAAAAAGATAAAGCTTTGAATATCAATTCAGTGTTACCATATGAGGTAGCTGGACGTTTCTTTTTAAAGTAAATGTATATGTTTTGTTGGGTGTTTCAAGTCAAGCGAGATATAGAAAAAGTTTAGCAAAGAAGGGGAAAAAAACAGAATGGAAGAAAGAAAAGAAGAGAAAATTCTCTAACTTTGTCCTTTGTGTGTCCTGTCGTAAGGAATTCATTCAGAGATATAAATGTGCTGTATAGGTTTGCATATCACGCGACCATCTCTTCGGAAACAGATCGCTGGAATGGCTTGACCGTGTCGATGATTGAGAAGAGAGAGAGCCGAATTTTTTTTCCAAAATGAAAACGCCATCGGCAGTCGAAGATTGAAAGCAATTGCGACTTTTCGGGGACTGGTCGTGGGTCGGTTGTCAGAAGAGTGGATGTCAGGAGTAGAACACGTCCATTTGTTTTCGCCATCTGCGTTCGCGTGGTAGACAAGGTGGGGAAGGAGTCACCATTGTTCAACTGCTGTCATGAATGTTTCATTGAAGCAGTTGCAGATCGTATCGCGGCGGTACAGTCTCTGTCACTCTAATCTGGTCCTCGATCAGAAGGTGCGCTACAGTCAACGACTAAGGTTACCATCACGTTATCGGATACTGGCCGACTGGGCCCCTGTAGCATTCGGATTGCGATACGTGCATGGGCAATAGGGCTTCCTCCCGCCCTACGCTCTTTTTCGGATAGCGCATACCATTTTTAAAGTTACCCGATGCCAAGCCGGCCAAAAAAGAAAGAAAAAGAGGAAACGTATATTCTATTATGGATCATCGAGCCGAGGGCATACAAACGTCAAATGGAAGGGCTTCAGACGTCATTGAGATGACTTTCTTTTTCGACTTGTTAAAAGGCATGACTTTCAATAAAATAAAACAATGCAAAAGTTTGAAATACAGTTTTTATATACGAATGTTTGTGGGCATATTTTAAAAATATATTTTTAGTCAGAATTTTTTATTTAATCGAGGAGAAAAAATTTAGGAAATCCTCAAAAGGTGTTTATATACCACAAATATTGACACTTAAACTAAATGAGCTTTTAATGAGAATCTCAAATGTGTAAATAAATGTCTTTTAAGGGGACATGTATTTAAAAATATTTTTAATTTAAGGATTTTCAAAAAAATTTTGGTTGCCTCCTACGTGTGTATGCTATGTAAAACAGATGCTGTACTCAGAATTTCATAAAAAGCTAGCCATTTAATTTTTTAAGAAAAATTTTTTGAAGTGATTTTAAATGCTACTCTTAATACAAAAATTGACGTACATGCATGAAATTTGATTTACAAGAAAGTCAAACTATGTATAACAAAAGTTAGTATGGGTTTTGTTGTAATATGATTGGTATTCCTACAATACTTTTTATGAATGCTTACTGAGAATTCCTTTAAAAATGTATAAATTCTGAGTTCAATTATTTAAAAATAAATAAGTATTGTTTTGATTCAAAAATGTATACCAACTTTTATTACATGTACTGCTAGCGATAGGTAAAAAAAAAAATTCAAAGTATTAGGCACAATAGAAAAAGAGCCTTAGCATTTTTAAATGAAGACAAACTAGTTATTTTATCTTTCTCTGAGATAAGTAAGTTTAAAGTTTTGATTTGCCAAGGGATGTGAATAAAAGCGAAAGTAAAAGCTATCGTAATTCTGCGTTTTTTTAAGTTTAAAGCTTTCAAATTTTGTGAAGTTATAGAAAAATGTATAAATAATTATTTAAGCTAAAAAATTACATTTGATTTGTTGACCACTTTTGTCAGTTGAATCGTACTGTGTCCCTTTAATTACTTTAACAACCTTTTAGGAGGAATGTGACTGAAAAATGAAAGTAAATAAATATAATTGTATTTTAGGAAATCATCCTAAAAATAAGATTTAAATTTTTTAACAATTTTGATAAGTTAACATAGCTACTTTTAAATATAAAGTTAAAGTACCATATATTCCTGTGTATAAAGTGACTTTTTAACTCAAGAAATAAGATCGAAATTTACGAGTGCGCGTTATACGCCAAGTATAAAAATGATAGCTTTAATAATAAAGAAAAGATGAGCTTTTAAAATTATGTCTGTACATAAGCATTTGGCCTCTTTTTGTAAAAGTTTTTTCACCTTCTAACATCTACAAATTCCACTGTCGCTTTAAATTTCCTTTGAATGGTTTATTGATGCTTACATCTCTAAAGGCTGCAGTAATGGCGTTCATTCGCCTGGAATAATTGCCATGTCAGTGTTGTATTCTTTCAGCAATTTCCTCGTATTATCCGTTAGATGGGATCTGAACATGTCCCAAACTAAAAGACTTTCCGGATTCTTTAAAACACCTGGACGCTTTCACCAAACATTTCTTATCCACAATTTACAACCGTCCACCTTTTTCACCCACGTGAATAAAAACACTATTCGGGAAACTAGGTATCAGCATCACACACACACATCTTCCTTTTAAAAAAAAACAAGTAATATAAAAAAATGGTCAATTCCTACTTAGGTCAACAAAAAAGACACCTTTAGTTACTTTTTATTAAATAATTATAATTAATATATAAATATGTATATGCATATGACAAAATCATAATATTAAGTGACAAAATAGAACGATTCTCCTTACAATGTTCCATTTTCCTTTCTATATATGATGTTGGACTATTATATATATATATATATATTTGTTTATTTCTATTTATTTATTAATCAAACTTAATTATTCCAATAAAATAGTACAGCAAAAAGAAATCACATTCTCGGGAATTAGGCCACCCCAAGTGGGACTCGAACCGCCGACCCTTGGATTAGAAGACCAACGCGTTATCCATTGGGCTACAGGAATACAGCGAGTGACTTTCTTTTTTTATATAGGTTGTTAGACTATCATTTTTATTACTATTTATTCATTAATTTCAAATATTAATGAATTAATATTAAAAAAACTATTGAAATCAAGTGGCATCTACTACAAGTTTAAAAAAATGTATTTGAACTTGAGTGGATGAATAAAAAATATTTTACTTGATATATAAAAAAATTTGAACTAGATATATATATATATATATATAAATATATATATATATATATATAGGGAGAGAGTGAACTAATAGTAGGAATTGAAAAAAGGGGGAGGATTGCACTTATACGGAATATATTTTGTTGATAATTCAAAACAAGTTTTGTAAACACATAATATTAAATTTCGCATGAATTGAATTAAAAAAGGAATCTGTCATTTACCTTTTGTATTTTGTATATAAATTTATATTTGATTTATTAATCTTAAACTATTTGAAATTATTCTTAGGTTTGTTTAATAAGAAAATAATTGTAAGAAAATATATTTACAGAGATAATATTGAAAACTTATGATTAAGCAATATAAAACAGGAAATTCAAGAGATTACTAAATCAAGTAAATAAAAATGTTTCAAGTATCAATAACATTCTTGAAGTATGTAGATCTATTTAAAACGAATTAACAAAAAATGTTGATCAACAGTAACAGAATATTAATAATCGTATGATTATCTGGATACACAAAAAATAAAATTTGTAAATTCATTGCCTTGTTGCTATTAAGAAATAAAATAAAATTTTAAAAGAGTTTTAATTATTTAACTTCTAAAATATACAAAAAAAATAGGTTTAGCTATTTAATATATATTTTCATGAATATATACATTCATTTCTTGGTGCATTCTACACAACAAAAGAAATGATTAAAAATATTTATGTATTCAAACCATTTTTTGCTAAAAATAAATTGCTGCAAAATAATAAAAATACAATTTTAGCACTAAAAACAGAACTCCAATTTTAAGCTTTACAGATGGATTCAAAATATTATACACTTTTTAAAGAGCATTGGGGATTTCAAAAGAAAACACTGTCAGCTTTACAGAGTATAAAGAAATAAATTTTTTGGAGTAAAAGAACGCAAAGCTAAGTAACGTTTAAAGAAAGAGGAGCAATATTATGGATATAAAGCACAGTTTGTAAAGGTCTCAAATTAAAATCATCATTCCATTATTAGATGTGTAAGTTAAGGTATCCGACTACTTGAGACAACTTTTTTTTTAAAAAAATGGAGATATGGGGTTTTTATTGTTGTTTTTAGACTTGTTTGCTAAAATTAAGAAGAGAAAAAGAAATTATTATTACTAAAAGGGTAAAAAATGGGTAAGAATTTACAAAAAATGACATAAACTTGGCCCATTCTGTACCAAAAGTTTATAAACAAATTTTCAATTTTTCAATTCTGATGTGTTGCTATGTTATTCAATTCTAAAATTACCTTCAGGATAAGAGATATTTTATTTTTTACAAGAACTAGAGAACTTTATCTTAGTTATTAAATGAAATTGCTTAAAAAAAACAGTGATTCTACTAACATAAGGTACTGTAAGTTTTGTAATAAAGCAGTGATTGATAAATCTGAAAGTTGAAACACTTCTACTATTATACAGAACATACACAAAAAATTTCAGTTAATTATTTTGAGAACTTTTTTAGCAATCGCTGTCCTCTGAGTATTTAAACACACACACATTTCGAGCAAAACGCGTTTTAAAGTATGACATCTTGCTTAAAGTAATGGCATCTGCTTTTACTGATTCACTTGTAGTTTTCGTTCTAGTGAAAGGAAAATAATAAACTTGGTATTTTATGAAGCTAATAAGATGACCTATAAAATAAAATCATAAAAAATTATCAATTTGTGGCAAAATTCACAATTTTAGGGTAGTCGGATATCTTAAATGTTCTTCCAAGTACTTCTAAATAGTTGCTTGTTTTTAAGTAACATCAAATTTAAAACAAAATATTTGTTGCTTTTGACCAATAATTTTCTAGTAATCTTGAGAGTCATTTCTTCATTAACTTAATTTAAAGTAAATTACGATCCATTTAAATATGTTATTGTAATTAAATCTATTATCTAAATATAATATTCCAGTATATTCCTTTTAACATAGACTAATAGTTATAATAAATAAAATTATAAATATAAACAATAAATATAAGCTACAAGAATATTTAAGAAGATCCTTGAGTTTTAACAAAAAACTTCAATACTTTTTTTAGTAAGTAGCATTTGACTGTGTATATTTAACAAATGCTATTACCATTTTTTTTAGTCCCAATGGATATAATCGAATTCGTAATTCTACTGGAACTTGTAAAGAAAAGAACTGTTTTTTTTTTTTTTTAAAAAGAAAGATTCGTTTCTTTCTTTCTTTTTTTCTTTCTTGAAAAACTCGCTGGTAAGTTTCAAAAATATCGTAAGAAATTAGTTAGCCCATAAATAATGAAAATGAAATATTCCTTAGTGTTAACGTTGAATTGTATTGCACACCTTAGGGACTTAAAGAGCTAAGCAACGCAATGATCATGAAACACAGTAGGTGATTCCCTTGATAATGCATTAGAAGAAAAATTTTCCTTCTAAAATTAGCAGAAATGTTTCTTAAGTGAACGCCTCGAACCTCGATTCTCCAGTCAACTTAAACAATATCTTAGAATTATTCTAAAGAGAGATTTTGTTGTCTCGCCAAATTAGAACTTCATTATCAGAGTTCTATATTGTTCGTAATCCAATATTGAAAAGATGGACCATGCAAGCTGATTAGTCGTGCTCCTTTTCCTAAGCTTATTATATCGAAAAGAAAAAGACGCGAAGCAAAACGCAGAGATACCTCTTTTAGGTTGATTTTGCATAAAAAATAAACAAAATAGATTAACGATTTTTTTATTGAATGAATAAAAAATACGCATATTCTCGGTGGACGTAGCCGAGCCGTGCTAACGGTTTTTATTCATGCAATTTTAAAAAAGAAATAAAAACGTTTTTTTTTTTTGCTCTTCTTTTGTTTAATATTTAGGCACTTTAGTTAAGCAGGTTTCTTTGGCTTAGGAATGTGTAAGTATTTTTTGGTTGTTTACCGTTTTTAAAGCTGCATATCATCTTGCATAAGAATTGATTTTTCTTTTCTGTAGTTTTTTTTTCTTTTGAAATTAATCATTGATGATTTATTTTGCAATTTTTATTAAAAAAAATAGTGAGAAAATGGAATTTGTGTGTGCTTTGCATACAGTATAAAAATGCCTGATTGATGCATTATATGCGAAGTGGTAAAATACAAACAATTTTTGATTTAAAAGTTTGCATTTTAAAAACACTTTACGTCGTGCGTAGAATTAAAATGTAATGTATGATCGACAGTTGTATATTTTTTTCTTTCTTTCTTTTTTAAATTCCTATATGACATACACAATTTTTTCCCCATTATCTTATGGCAAAGTTATTCGTGATTTCCCTATTCTTTTCTGATAGCCATTTGCAGTTTTTCATCATTTTTCAAATATATTTTCCCATATTCTAAAAATTAAAGTGTAACAAAAAGATCTTTACACTAAAAGAGTGATATAATTTGATTGCTTCAAAATATTATTATATTTACTACTAACGATTAATTTTTTTTCAGGCGTATCTTTGTGGTGAAAAATCTTGGGCTTATAAATGTCATCATGAATCTGAGAAAGCTAAATTATAAAACTCTGTGTAAAAATAAGAGTGCTGCAAAATCCAACGTATAACGCACCTATACATTCAAGCTACATTATTTATACTTTTAAGTATATTCATCGCATCACGCTCACCCTCTTTTTTACGAAGAAACCTAAAATGTACGTGCTTAATGCTCTCATGTTTTGAAGTCATGTATTCGAGGTACTATTCCAAGCTTTAGGGGAAAAAATAGAGTACTTCTAGAACCACAACCCTTTCCGTTCATAAGGAATGTCATTTCGTTTAAATAAACAATATTTCGATATATGCAGAATCTATATCTATGGTCCTTTTTTTTAAAGCTCTCACATTTTTATACCCGGTGTATAACATGTAAGCGTAAATTTCAACCTTATTTTTTGTGTTAAAAGTGTGCTTTATACGCCGGATTTTACAGTACATATCAACGTTTTCATTTCCTATAAACAACTAAAGTATTTGTGCATAGTTTACATGAACTTTTATACTACTTCTGAAGAGTAAATCGGAAGGATATAACTATATAATGTAATGGAAAAAGCAAATAAAGATTTGCTTCTAAGTAAATCTAATTGCTGTTTTATGCCAGACTTTTATGGGCTTATTCTTCTTATAATATGTTTCTTTTTAATATACTTTTTTTTCTTAATATCCCTTTGGTTGCAGGTATTACGCTCGAAAGATCTTACGATAATTAAGATAATCATTTTCTACTGTTAGATCACACTATCTACAATTTTTATCTACAATGTTACATGCATTAATAAACCATACCGGTCATCAAGGAAGTTAATACAAAAAAAAAATGGATAATGTAAGTGGATAAAGCGAGTCAAACGGCTCCATAAAGTGTTTTCAACCGTAAAGAGCTGAATTCTGTCTCAATTATCATAAACAAAGTGGCGATGAGCGTGAATGTCACGTGTTTAAGTCTTAATAGCTGCTGTTAAGGAAGCAAGAAAAGAAAGGGGGAACGCGAATTTCCAGATCTGACGTGACTAAATTTGTCTTATCTCATCTAACCACTTTTCTATCTTCTATATACTTGTCTCGTATGTGTCACGGTTTTCTTGCAGATGCCTCTCTGCAAAGTACTCGATAACATCCAAACAAGCATCTGTAATAAGCTTCTGCTTGCGATTTCGCCGTTCAAAGCTTAATTTCCTGCTGCTCTATAGGATATCGACTTTCTGATAGGTATCTACAGATTCTTCGACTGATGGGAACAAAAGGGAGTAACGGAGCGATAAGAGATCTCTTTCTACCATATTATACCTCTACCTGTCTCAATTTCCAGTAGGTTATGATGTCATAGAAAAGTTATTATAATCGTTGTATTTGAGAAAATAAATTTTTTTTTTCAATTCCCTTTCGATTGTTTCTGCTTACAATAGTCACATATTGTCTACGTATTCTGTTAAGGTTTGGTTTCAAATTTCGCCTTAGTCTGTTCAGCTTATTGGAGATATATCCATAGCGTACCAACTTGCGTTCCATTTTTCGTTTCGAAGGTACGATATTTATGTATATATTTGAGTTTTTCTTATGTTTTTAGAATACCTTTCGTGCTTTTATTCACTCTAATGTTCACGTAATTTACTAGGTTCTTTTTTGCAAACAGATATTCTACAGAAGTTGATTTCTTTAAGCCCTATACTATTTGCTTATTTTTTAAGTGTGAGGTTTTTGCACTGTTTGGTTATTTCTTGATGAAAAGGGTACGCAGATCTGATGTAACATTTTTTAAGAAAAGTTAATCAAAGTTGTTTAATATATTGGTTCGAGTGTAATTCATACTTTTAGCGCTACCCTTTTGTTTTATATATATATAAAGTTATTTTACACTATGCTTTATTTTAAATGTTCAAAAAATATTAAACTGAAAAGCCCAGTTTTTTTTAATTGTGAGAGAATTATTATTTATTTATTTTTGTTTTGTTTTTAAATGCAAATAATTCGTTTGACTTTTTAAAATTCTTAATTGTGGTATGATTAACAATAAGATGATAGTTGTTACAAGCATTTGTTTTTAAATAATCACACTTTAGTTCTTTGTATCTTATCTATTTAGGTAAATATAGTGATTATTAAAGAAGCATAAATCACTTTATTAGATTCTCGATTTCAATGTAGTAAAAGATAAACATTACGAAACTAAAATCTGTATTCAAAGTAAGTAGTTTATTTAATTAATTGGATGTCTTTTATTTAAAATGCGAAAATATACTGATAAATACTAACCACATTAATCATTGTACATAATTAAGAAGAGAAAAAAAAACTATGTGTGATTGATGGTTGCTTAAACTTCTAAATCAATAGCATATATCAAAGCTTTTAAATGATTTTAGAAATTAAAAACTTTTAGAACAAGCATAAAAAACCTTTACAAATATAAGTACGATAATAGTAAATACACATAAATCCAATAATACAAACTGTACCAGAAAGTTCTTGAATAAAGGCATCTCTCAGCTTTCGCCCTACCGATAGCCAACAAACTGACATGAATCTTTACCTTGTCGAGAACTTTAATAAATAAAACGAAAGTAATCGGCTTAAATGTTTTATCTAAGAGAGTACACATAAAAAACACAGTCATAGCACTAGGACTACGACTTGTGTGCACTCAGTAAAAAGCTACACAAAGCTTATCTCGCAGTAAAAGGGATAGATATATATATTTCTTTTCATTTTACAGAGCACAATTGCTAAGGAAAATGTTATATAATCGTCATACGAGTTTAGATAGCTAGTAAAAGTCTTTTCCAGATCTTTCGGTGCCTTTCAATCGTAGTTATTTTAAGGGGTATCCACTACCTAAAATTGTGAATTTTGTCAAAAATTTTGATAATTTTTTGTGATTTTATTTTATAGGCCATTTTATTAGCTTTATAAAAATACCAAGTTCGTTATTTTCATTTCACTAGAACAAAAATTACAAGTGTTTTAGTAAAAGCAGATGCCATTATTTTAAGCAAGATGTCATACTTTAAAATGCGTTTTACTCGAAATATATTTTTTTGAAAATGCTCACGGGGATAGCGATTGCTGAAAAAGTTTTGAAAATAATTAACTGAAATTTTTTGTGTTTGTTCTATATAAAGTAGAAGTGTCTTAACCTACAGATTTATCAATCTGTTTTATTACAAGTTAGATTACTGCTTTATTACAAAATTTACAGTCCCTTTTGTGAATAGAATCACTGTTTTCTTAAAGCAATTTCGTATAATAACTAAGATAAAATGTTCTAGTTTTTGTAAAAATTAAAATATCTCTTATCCTGAAGGTCATTTCAAAATTGAATAACATAGCAACACATCAAAATTGAAAATTTGTTTATAAATTTTTGATACAGAATGGGCTCCGTTTATGTTTTTAGCAATTTTTTTTTCCATTTTAGTAATAATAATTTATTTTTCTCTTCTTAATTTTAGCTTATTTTTCTTAAAATGTACTAAATAAATCTAAAAACCACAGCCCTATCACTATTTTTTTTAAAAAGTGGTCGCAGGTTCTCGGATACCTTAAACAGAAGGTTTTTACAGATCTGTTAAAAAATAGAATTGTACTTAATTCAATGTAATTCTGTTAATAACTAGATGCTTCAAAAAATGCTGTTTCTTGCAGCATGCTTTTTCCCTTTTTCAAGTATTTGTTCTTCAGAAGATTAGGAGTGATAAATTGTCTATGATGTGATGCGAGATTTTCATTTATACAGTTTTTTTAGGAAGTAATGCAAAAATTCCAAAGTTTAACAGAAAAATAAGATCAGGCCGTTTTTTGTTTTTGTTTTTTTTTTGTTGTTGTTTTTTTTTTTGAGATTATAGGGTTACTGAAAAAATATGCTTCAAATAATTTTAGTGAAATTCTTACGCTTTTTGCAGTTTTTTTTTAAGTGAAATAATTTTAAAAAGCAATACAAATGTAATTAAAACAAATTTTTAAAAAATTAAATTTACTTGAAAATTTTTTGTAGAGAGTAAAACAAATAACTGAACTTCATGTTTTAGGGTTTATTTTTTTTAAAAAATGTTTCTAATATTTATGCCAGTTATCTGTTAATATTATTAAGGTGTTTTTTTTTTTTTTGGATATCAGTTTGTTTTCTTAAAATCTATTTTCTACTAATTAACAAGTTATGTTTCCACGTTTTACTAACACAAGAATTGGCATTTTAAATTCTTGTGTTTTTGTAGACTTTGATCATGTTTTTAAAGAGTTTTGCTTTTTTTTTACTAAATGTACTGAATATTAAACAAGTGATAATAATATACGGCTGAATGACTTTGTATAGTTTTGAAATGGTTAAAAAAAAAATACCTTTTAATCTCCTACACTCTAAGTGCTAATCATTTTGGAGTGTTAATTAAAATATTAATAATTGAAATTTTATTATTTTAAAGACATTTTCAATAGTACATCTAGATATCATTAGAAAGAATACAAGTAATACTTATATGCAGACCTTTTTTCCATATTTTATGAAATTATACCTTTTGTTCTTTTTTTTACACACTAGCCATACTTCACCATAGAAATTCTGTACATCTGTGGCTTTGTTATATCCGTTATATAATCAAAACACGTGTTGCTTATTAGAAATTCCCTCAATGTACAATCCCATTTCCCTTTACCAGCCCATTGTATAGCTTTATAATGCATAATTTTTTTTAAATTTCTCATTCTCAAGTGCTAATTATTTTTGAGTGTTAATTAAATATCGATGTTTGAAAAATTAATTTTTAAATGGTATTCTCAATAGAGCATCCAGATACGCTTAGAAAGAATTCAAGAATCCCCCAAACGGGCGCGCGTGGTGAAATATATAAACTGTACTGGAATGCCAAAACTTTCATGGACTCCTTGTAAAGACTATATCTCTTGTAAACACTGTATCTCTATTCTTGTTTAAATTTTTAACTTTTTGCTTTTATTCCCATGTTAGTTTGTCCTGGTTCTTACTTTAAATGTGTGTTCTTTTTTATTATTTATCGTTGTTCTTGTGTGTTAATTGACCTGTCTTATACGTTTGCATTGATCCTTCAAATAAAATCATATGTAACAACAGAATTCAACAAATACTTATATCCAGACATTTTTACCATTGTTTATGAAATTATACCTTTTGTTCCTTTTTTTAAACACCAGCGTTCCCTCACCATCGAAATGTGTTGCACGTGTTCTTATATATCTGTGGCTTTGTTATACTCCATTATGTAATCGAAACACGCGTTGCTTATTGGAAATCCCCTGTATGTATAAACCTTTCTTCCTTTCCCAGTCCATTGTATAGCTTTATAATACATAAAAAATATTTTTTTAAATTCTCATGCTCAAGTGCTAATTATTTTGGAGTGTTAATTAAATATCGATGTTTATAAAATTAATTTTTAAATGATATTTTCAATAGAAAATCCAGATATCCTTTGAAAGGATTCAAGAAATCCACTCCACTCCTTTTTTTAAGTGTAGATACGTTCCTTAGAAAACCGTGGAAAAATGCATGCGACATATGGTAAATTTGAGGATATGTTTCCAATAAAATCATGTAAGATGAAAAATCTCTATTTATATTTTTCCCAAAAATAGAGCAAAATCTTGTAATAAAATTCACATTATATATTTATAAAACAAAAACTTTAATGACAAAAAAATTAAAATGAGTGTACAGTGAAAATTCACAGTCTATAAGTAAGTACAACACATAAAAATTCAAATTGTAATTAGGAATAAAACTACTAACTAAAAAAACTATTCGTCGCTAATTGATAACAAGCGTATACGTTTATTACAAACTGGGTAAAATGCTATCAGAAAATATGTCATATGTCTATCACAACTGTCGGTTTTGATTCAAATGAAGAATTTCGTTCGTTATTAATGGTCTCAGATGGTTTTTTATTGTTGATGCAAAATCTGTTATTATAGGAGCAGTTTTGGGGGGCTCTCAAGTTGCTGATATAATACATGATATCCCGCTACTGAAATTTTATGATTACGTTGAAATTTTAATGAACGTTCTATGTCAGAATCATGAGTAAGAAAATGTTGTTTCATATTGTAGCAAATTCCAAGCCTCTCGCGAATTATACCAGCTTTTAGTTGAACTTCACCTTCGACTTCAAACAATATCTTTTTTTCTATAAACTGTCATAAATTCGATCAAATCGTTCTGATTCTAAGGGGACGAGTTCCCCAATTTTTTTTTGGAATTCATGCTAGACCAAAAAATTCGTTAAATTCCTGTAACGTGTTATTTCAAAACCGTGTTTAAAAAAATGTAAAAAAATAGTTGGATGTACTTACATCCGACCTTTTTTCCATTGTTTATGAAATTATTCCTTTTGTTCCTTTTTTAACACGCTTTTATTAGCATCAACTGTATGCAACGAATTCTTTTAACTCGATTTTTATCCACTTTAAATGGTCAGATTAATTTGAAATTTTGTATACTTGTCAAGGACTGATGACAATATAATAATAATTTTGTCCGATTGTCCTGATCAGGATCATCAGGATTAACGATTTCCCATTTCTAGATTTGGCGACAAAAGGATTGAGTTACAACCCTATAGTGAAAAAGCTCATGATTGATACAAATACAACAAAGAAACAAAAAACGTGTTCTTTATGCGAAAAAGGAAAGAATGCGTTGACTGATCCTACATTTTACAAACCAGGCCGTATAGACTCACTGATAGGATGCCAATGGGTATATCCCAGGCTTTTTAAAAAAAGTGACGCATTTAAGATTAATTCAACAATGAATAAATGATAGTTTGAAAAAACTAAAAAGACACGCTTTTATTGTAGATTGAACTAAAAAATGAAAAATAAAACAGTTTTAAGAAACTAAAAAGTACGCTTTTATAGTGAATCGAACTAAAAAGCAAAAAAAATAATTCTTAATATAAGAATAAAATGACTAGCGACAAAATTAATGTCATTGTGGTAAAAGCGTGGGGTTCTTAGTACTACCTTCTTTTTACACTTACTCTGCAATTCAGAATAGAACTATTAAGAAATTATAACAATTGATAACGAGCACCCCCCGCTTTTGCCACAATGACATTAATTCTCGTTGATTATTTTATTCTTACATTAAAAATTATTTTTTGAGTTTTTATAGTTCGATTCACTATAAAAACATGTTTTTTAGTTGTTTTTTTAAAACTATAATTTATTTAAACACCAACGTTCCCTCCCCATAGAAATTATGTACAGTTACACCCAAAATTGAGGGTACGCCTACTTTTAAAACGGGAATCAATGTTTAGAATGAAAAAATTATATTAAATGAGGGAAATAATTAAAACCTTTAAGCATAGATGCGTTTATTAGATCATAATTCATTATTTTGAATGATAAAACAAAATATTTGATAGTTTAAACATATTTATAATAACTTATAAAGACAATTAACATAAATTAATAGCCACAAAATTGAGAGTACATGCATCTATTTTCTTGCATAAATCATGAGTAATAAAGAGTTAATATTTAGTAGCATAACCTTTTGCTGATATAACAGCTTCCAATCGCCGAGGCATCGATTCCACAAGATGTCTAGTGGTCTCGGGAGTAATATTCAGCCATTCTTCTTGCAATACCGATTTCAATTGTTCCTTGCTTGTAATTTGATGTTTTTGCACAGCTCTCTCAAGGTGGGACCACAGATTTAAGTCGGGAGACTGTGGAGGTGTATTAAGTTGATTCCGACAACGATAAAGCAGCCATTCTTTTACAACAAACGCAGTGTTCTTGGGGTCATTGTCTTGTTGGAATATGAAATTCGACCCCAGTCCCAATTTATCAGCACTTTCTTTCAAATTATTTTGCAGTATATTAAGATAAGCCATTATGTGCATGATTCCATCAATGAATACTAGCTTTCCCACCCCCTACGCAGCCATACACCCCCAAGCCATCACCGACCCACCTCCGTGCTTCACAGTAGGAATTGTGTGTTTTGGGTGGTGGTGAGGTATTTGGCTTACGCCACACCATACGACGACCGTCACTGCCGAAGATGTTGAACTTACTCTCATCGCTGAAAATGACTTCGTTCCAAAACTGTTGAGGCTTTAAAATGTGTTCTTTAGCGAATTTCAATCGCTTGACTCTATTCCTCTTACCAATTAAGAGCTTTTTTCGAGCTACTCTACCATTATAGCCAGCCTTTCTTAGGACTCTTCGTACCGTTTCTGCAGAAACAGATCGACCTAAGGTATTAGAGGTACTGGCTGCAATTTTAGGAGCACTAATTTTAGGATCAATCTTCACTTGATGTAGAGTTCGCTCGGTTATAGAGTTCATAATTTTCTTTCTCCCTCTTTCTTCTGTATTTGCCAGCATACCAGTCATTTTAAATTTTTTGCAGGATTTTTTGGATGCAGTTAACACTTCGTCCAACTACTTTAGCAATATTCCGCAGGGATTTATCTTCATTTGACAGTTTAATAACAAGTTTTCTCTCTTCGATCGTCGTTTCCTTCCGATTCTCCATTTTAATCAAGACATCAAATTACAAACACAAATTTGTTATCAGATAGCCTTTGAAAGCCTTTCTTTATCATAGATCTATTATCAAATTTCTATTTTAAAAATTACTGGTAGTTTAGTATAGTGATTAATGAAGTGTACCCTCAATTTTGTGACATTAAAATAGTGTAGTTTTTCTTTCGAATCTTCATATTTTTGTTTCAATCAATTTCCATATCTTACATTTAATTTTATTTGGAAGAGTAATGAATGCATTTTGAATGTACAAAAGTGCGTTAACATAGCGCATTAATTTCTACTCCTAGTGATCCGATAGTGAATTCGGAATTAAGTGTACTCTCAATTTTGGGAGTCACTGTACGTGATTCTTATACATCTGTGGCTTTGATAAACTACGTTATGTAATCAAAACACGTGTTGTTTATTGAAAATCTCCTAAATGCACAGTCCCATTTCCCTTCCGTACTACCTCCACTTGATGAGCTCTCGAGTTTCTTTCGATGAAACTTCCCCAACGGCCATAGGTGAAGGAAAAGGAGTGCTTAATAAGCATACGGGGAAGGGGGACGTCTTCCCGTCATGCTCTAATGAGAGCTGCCTCCGCATCGATCTATCGGAGGCTTCTCTGTTGACCGTGGCAGCCATATTTGTTCTTTCCCTTGCTTGCTTTAAATTAGCAGCACCCACCGCTCCACTCTGTTGACATCTAATTATCAGCTTCGGCCATTCGCCGTACTTTCGCGCCTTATGGCCTAATTGTCTACAGCGCCCTCTCTGACTCCTCCAACACTATTAATTACCCTCCCCCACCCACCGAGCTTACGCGCGTTTACCAACTTCAAATTGGATGCAACCAAATAAATATGCAGTCCGCTTATACTATTCCGAAGATGGGAGACAGTTCGACAAGTTCAGAAAAAGAAAAAAAAAATGAAGAAATATTGCAATACAAACAGGTAGTTTTAGCCGTTGAAAAGAAAGAAAAGATGCAGATTTTGAAATCCTTCGAATCAGTTATAATTGGAGAGGATAGTGGAAGTCATTACGCTTGTTGAAAATTGGAGTTGGAAGTTTTCTTGTAATTTAACTTAGATATCGGTTTTTGACCCTCATTAGCATCAGTTCCGCGGAAATATTTCTCTATCTGCTGTTTTAATAGTTTGTTTTTATTCCTTTTCAGTTGCTCTTGCATCACCTTAGCTTAAGAATTTATAAAACTGGAAGTTGTAAATAAAACTTGAGTCCTCAGACAAGAAAAAGGAAAATTAATATTTTACAAGTTATTTCTTTTATTAATGCGCAATAATAATATTTTAAATTGCGGTTGTATGTATTTTCCCCTTTATGTTATAGTTATAAAATTAATTAAGAGTCTGAGATTGTGTATTGTTCAGTTTATTGGTAGGAATAATATCGAATTGATAATTTATATAATCGTACATAAACAAATTTCTACTCTTGAGTATATTTGAGTATACAATTTCATATACTTCCGTCAAAGCACATTCGTTTAATTTTCAGATATTTTAATTTTGGCTTCAATACACCACAATCGTTTAAACATCGGAAAGTTACCAAGTGTAATAGATAAAAAAAAATTGATTGTTGATTGAGATTGCTATTGTAAGAGTATTCAGATAATTACTCTGAGACTCCTTAGCAAGTGTAATAATTAAAAGAAAAAAAATTTTGATGATTGAGATTGTTATTGTAAAAGTATTAGATAATTATACGTTGAGACTCCTTAGCGGTGTGATAATTAAAAGAAAGAAAAACTTTTGATGATTGAGATTGTATTTTAAAAGTATTCAGATAATTATTTTGAGACTCCTCAGCAAATGTAATAATTTAAGAAAACAACTTTTGTGATGATTGAGATTGCTATTGTAAAAGTATTCAGATAATTACGTTGAAACTCCTTTGAGTCAATCTTTCTCTCTCTCTCTCTCATTATCATTTAAGTACTATTTTTTCTTAAACATTGTGTATGTGTGATCAAATTCCGCATCAGGAAATTATTTTATTCATTATATCATTATTCGCATAAGTTATTTTTTCAGTTATATTTCACTTAATTGATATTTTTAAAGCTCAAGAAGTGTCTTAGAAAAAATTAATTAAAAAAAAGTAATTGTATAAAAAAAATTTAATTTAAAACGCATTGCTAATAACAATTACTTTAGGGTATTTTTCTTTTACAGTTTAGACTTACTTGTTACTTTAGCAAATTTCATGCTTTTTAAAACCCATTTTTTAAATGTTCGCGATAAGTGTCAATTTTAAATAAGTTTTAAAGCTGATTGCCTAACACGTATTTGAGAATAGTTATTTGTTTACTTATTACACTATTTTTTCATACTACAAAAAACCTTTTTGTAGATCATTTTTAGATTATTTATGGCCCTTTTACTAGCCATTCGCTTACATGAATTTTGTAGATCAAAGCCCCATGAATGTAAAAAAAAAATTATCTTTAGAGAATCAATTACACTTCTTGCATTAAATTCCCCTTAAACTGGAGGGAAAAAAATTTAATTTTATTTTGATAATATATTTTCTGTTTGAGGACCTCTTAAGACTCTTTGAGGCCCTGGTCTCAGAGAAATCTTAAGATTTGCTTAGGATCTGGGCCCCTATGACAAAAGTAGGTCCTTCCTAAGGTCTTGAAAAGTAGACAGTATATAACATGAATTGTCAACGGAACAACAAACGGTCATTTGAAACAAATAAATTGGCATGATTCACAATCTCAAAAACGTAGGTACCAAAATACTCGACCGATGGCCTTATTTCAACTAACTGAGTTGAAGGATTGTTTATGGTATTAAGACTAGACATGGACAACGGTCATCACATAATAATACAATCTTACCACTTTTGCCAGTTGACATGCAGTTTGAAATTCCCTGTTTTTTGCAGAATATGTACGGGGATAATATTTCCCCATTAAAATTATCCGGAATATGATCTTATTAAGACAGAGTTGAGAACTAAATGAGGCCCTGGTCCCGGGCCCAGTTGGCCCATGCTTTAAGACGTCCCTGTCTGTTCATACATTTAATATATAATTCGTCTGTTAAATGAGTGAATATGAACGTCGCACCGTTCAGCTACACTAGGGCTTTTGGCGACGGACCGCGTAATTTTGAACCATGGTCAAGTGACGAGGACGACACCTGAGCTGGCAGCCCTCTCCTAGCTACCACACCACACCAACTTCGTCTGTTGAAATGGAATCAATTGATTGCTGATTAACGTTGACCTTCAAAACATGAGGCTACTGCCAATGAACCCAATAATTTTGAACCACAATAAAGTGACAAGGTTGATACCTGAGCTACCACCCCTCTTATTAAACTTCCATAACACGCCAACGTGAGGACTTTAAGCATCAGCCCGTATTCCTTAGCAGCACCAGGATTCGAAATCACAACCCGGCAGAAGCAAGGTCGGCCTTGAGTCCATAAATATGATCACTCGAATATCACGACCACAGGAATTACTTTGGCTCATTTACATTAATGTCTTTTACTTACTGAAAATAAAATGATAGCTTAAATGGTCTGTAAGTGAATGTAAATATTTTTCTTTCAAATTCTTTAGAAATCATTCAAAAAAACTTTTGATCTAAAAGAAAATTCTTATTCAGCTTCTCAAATATAAAATTTTTTCTTTGCAACTGTTTAATTCCTTTCAACTATCATAGATTTCAGAAGAAAATAAACAGTATGTAATTCTTCTTAAGCAAGGTATTTTCATAAAGTTAAATAATGACAAACTGCTTAAGTGACATTAGATAAGCGTAGAATTTATTTAAATTTTTTTCTTAATCTGTTGAAATAACAGCGAAAGGAAAACTTTTTAGTCTTTATATAAGCATCTGTAAGTATCTCTTTAAATATCATGATTTATTTTTATTTGTCTTAAAAATAAGCTATTGGCTTTTCTTAGCGATAAACTAATTATTAGAAAATTTTCAATTTGCATAGCGGTGATCGTGGTAGCCTAGTGGTAAAGATAACGGACTCATGGCTTGACTGTCATGAGTTCGAGCCAAGAACCGCCGTGCTCAGGGGGCTGTAACGTTTGAGCCAAATAAAGGTAGCGTGATCTTGGTAAAATAAAAAGTTAGGTTTAGTTAAGTCACAGCAATTATTTACAGATTTACAATAAAGTTATTGACTTAGTAAAATTAGATTATATTAGAGTCTAGTTCTGTTGTTTTGTGAGGGAGGGGTTTGGGGCACCTGTCCCCAGTGAAGTTTTCACTGGATCTCTTTCTCTCTCGGCCCTCTCTAGGGTTTGAGAACATCACAGGCTTTTTTTTCCATCCTCGAGTTGCATCGGTACGTCGGCCGAATAGAGAGTTCCTTGTGGTGTCAAAGGTGGTCGGGGCGATGTCCAAGGCAAGCCACGCAGTACTTTTAAGGGTCCAGGTGACAGTGTACGTATAATGACCATACTTACTGCTGTGCGGCGGGAACGTCACAGGGTCAACGCACGTTAAATATGTCAAGACTCAAACGACCTCCCGTTGGTGTGGTGTGGAAGTTAGGAGAGGGGGTGCCGGCTCAAGTGTCGTTCACGTCACTTAACCATGGTTCAAAATTGTGAGGTCCGTCACCAAAAACCCTCGTGAAGCTGTGAATATTGCGATGCTAATACTCACTCACGTTTCGTAGTAATTTGTCAAGTAAATATACTGTATATATCAGTTCTATTTTTGCAAAATCAATTGTATTTTTGCAGAGAGTTAGTAAAAAAAAGTATGTCTCAAAGAGTTTTTCAAACTAAAACTCTTTTCAATGCAAGAAAAGTTTAAAAATCATGTAAAAAACAACGTTTTAAATAAGATATAGCTTTAGATTTTCTGAGTTCTCCACTCTATTGATATCATAAAATGATTTAGATGAGAGCGTCGGTATTATATGGAATAGTCGGGGTAATGTGGAATACCGAGCTTTTTTTTGGCTCTGTTTGTAGCTGATAATGCAAAGGGAAACCTTGAAAAAATGCTGAAGAAAGACTTATGATGTATTGCAGTGAGAGTTGACGCTTGGTATATTGTCGTACGACTTGCTACAAAACAAAGTGTGTTTTGCGGATTTCAACAGTTTTTGCTGGCAATTTTTCGAATATTTTAACTTACTAGTATACGTATAACTTAAGCATTGAAGTTAAGCCTAATGTATACTTTTGTAGTTTGTAATACTGGGGTCATTTTTAGATGATCTTTTGTCTTTCACTTACTGCTTCTCTTACAAATTTTTTTTGAAAAAATTGCAAAAAAATCATTACACTTTTTATTTTATTATTAAATACAAGGAAATGAAACTAAACAAAATATGTAGGTTTTAAGTTGAATTTTTAATTTTTTACCGATGTAAAAGCATTTAGTTTAACATAAGTTTACTATCCCGAGTTATCTCGGGCAAATGGAAAATGGTCAAATATTAGTCTTTGTATGATAGTTTTTGAAAGAAGGGATAACACAAAGTGATACCTGACATTCTGTACACTCTGGTATCTCTTTTCTTACTGGCCTGTCTCATTTACGGGAACATGAAGTACACTATCTTAATAAGGGTATACAATCGTCTTCAATAAGGCTACCGTACAAAAGAATCACTTCCACTATTTTCAATGTCTACCTTTTCATAATCAATATCTGAAAAATCATCGCTTTCGCTATCTTGCATCATCACCATTATTTCACTTTTTTCAACGCAACTGTCCTTTGTACATTAATAATTCACAAGCCGACGTGTACTATATAATAGGGAAAACGTGTGACCTGTCCCGCGAAACCAACAATCCTTGGCAAACTACCAATCCAAAGCTGAATATTTCCTTTCATTTCCACCAGGCCAAGTAAAACGGTGATAAAAAAAATTGCACTAACAAATTCTGCTTCACTCGAGTTTTCGCGGGATAACAATTAACTGCAATAAATACAAACCCGAGATAACTCGGGATAATCAGGCAAGCGGTTAAAGGTTCATTTTCCAAGATAGCGTGTCGGGTATTATGGAATACTCCAGTATTTGCAGCAATGAATCATTTCATTCTGATGGATCATCTGTAAAAGATTTCATGCCATCAAGTTAACGGAATTAAAGACGCTGAATGTATCTTCTGTAACGGAAAACTCTCCGAAGATCAACGTGGAAGAATTTGTATTAAATGCTTTAGCCTGCTTTCTGTGGGCTCACCTTGAATATATTTGAGCAGAGAAGAGTATTTTGTTTGTAATTTTTGTAAATGAACTCACACAAAACAGAAAATGACTTTCACGTATTCTTAAAAATATGGCTTTTATTACGTTAAAAAAATAATTACGTTTTATGAAATCATAATTAGTTTTCCAATGGCTTAAGCCAACTATTCCATATTACACTCTATTTATCTTTTTTTTAAAATAAACTTTTTTATAACAACAACATGAAGATTATTCTTTTTGACAAGTGATAACTACTTACAATTGCTTATAGTACTTGTATATATCCATGGTCCATTTTGGAGATTTTTATAAAAAAGGATTAAAGAGTTATTTTTAGAAATGTAAATGATATTCCATACTACCCGATTCTCATATATTTTTTGCTTTTACAATTAAGATAGTTCTGATAATATTTCTCATTTATCTTTCTTTTCTTGATTTGCCATATGGAGGGAATTCAAATCATATGTATCTCAAGTTTTTTATCTCTTTAAATTTCACTGTGAATAAAATTTTTTGAGCTTCTTTCTGTATAAATCTATGATATTTTACGAGCCTTAAATTGATTAATTTCTCATTCATTTATTTTAATGTTTTTGTTCATTTTACTCTTTTTTTTTTCTTTTTTGGTTGTTCATTATTAGACTACCGAGTCACGAAGGGGAAAGGTTTGCCCTATCAAACTGGTTTAACCTTACTTTTTAGATTCTAATCTTGAAACTGCTTTTTGACAAGCTGGGCTCCCTTTTTATTTTTTATTTCTTTGTGTATATTCTACTTCCTTTTAAATAGTTATTCCTTTGTTTTGTTGAATTTTTGTAATATTACTTTCAAATTTTATTTCTTCATACTTTTAAATGTATTTCATGTTGTTTTTCCTTCACATATATATGCACTAACAGGAATTTCAGCATTAAAGCTTCACAGAAACCCTAAAAAGAATTGCTATGGGAGAATTTTAATTCATAACCATAGTAATTATAAATATTAATAATAGGTGAATTCACTTACAGAAAAGTCGCAACAAATTTTTTATTTAGTGACTGTGGTAGCCAAGTAGTCATGGCCACGAACTCATGAGCGGCATTGTCGAGTCGGAAGTTCGAGTCATGGTGCCATTGAAAGTCCTTTCGCTGGCGTGGTGCGGAAATTTGGAGAGGGAGTTCCAGCTCAAGTATTCCCTTTATTTGACCAAGTTTTAAATTTGCGAAGTCCATCATCAATCTACCTCATATTGCTTTAGAATTCGACGTCAATCAAAATCAAATCAAACATATAAATATTTATATAGCATTACTTTTTTTTTACTGGTTTCCAAATAATGTAGTTTGCCTACAGCCATGTTGAAATTTAGGACAGGCTTTGTGTGTGTTATATTCCGAAAGCAGTATTTAATTAGTTTTTTATAAATTGTATTCATAAATAGTTTTTTCTCATTTTAAAAGTTTGATAAAGGATTTAAATTCGGGATTTTTTTAAATGAGAAGTATTTAATATGCATTTAACAATTTGGCATTTTGCTGGAAAAAATTGAACATAATTCATATGCTTATCTAATTCAATAGTATAGTTAAATTTTGTCTGTAATTCTTGGAAATATATATAACGTATCAAATAATAATCAAACATCATATACAGAGAGATCTCTACCAGTACAACAAACTTGCCTTATGGTTAGAGAGCGCAAAGACAATTCGGAATTATATAACATTGATGGGTCTCAACTTCCTTCTACACAAACTAGGGTCAAAGAAACAAAGGATACAAGAACAGTAATAAATTACTTTTACCGAAATAATTTTACTGACAAGTTTTACAGCGGCAGAACAAAACAAAAAAAAAACCCTGTTATTTCGAAGGTGTTCGAAATTTCTACCACAAAAACTCACAAGGGCTTCATATCAGCGGTGCATTTAATTCCTAACATTCTGGAAGATTTCTGGCGTGTTTCAGATCTCCTCGATACCCACAGAGATGGAGTGACTAGGTCTTCAACTGATTCAAAGGGGGTCTCGCGTACACTAATGACTTTATATGATCCTAACAGAAATCCAAACATTATGTGTCAGGTGATCCAGCAGATCAATTAATTGGACTACCATGACCAACAGAATGATTTTTAAACCTATGACTTAGATGCTGCCAGACTTCATTGCAGTAATGGTAAACAATCTTCTGAGTCACCCATCCGGTGTAGCGGTTAGCGACGCTGGCTGCTGTGCCGTAGGTTTTGGGTTCGAATACCTGGATAAAAGGCATGGATGTTTGTAAATGTATAGTGTCTTTGCGGCATGGAGGTAGTATAAACAGCCGTCGAGTCGCAAGTCCTTTCGTGAGGATGGTGGAAGGGGAAGAAATGTGGGAAGTCCCTGACCCTCCAGGATGTTTTCCCTCTAAATTGGGGTGGAACCGAGCTAAATCGTACTTTCACCTATATGGTGCATAAGGCTGTGGTCAACGATAGGTGTACATCTAGCCCATTGCCATGATAAGTTTCGTGAGCCTGGATCTGACACAGTCGAGATCAGGGGGTATAAGGAACAACAGAAACAGCTTTCTGAGCAAACATGCAAAATCGTATGATGAAGAATATACCTTTTCAGGAAACACTCCTTATACGAAAGCAAAGCGGCGCATCCTTTAATGTCCACAAGTTCCTACGCAAGGTACATGTGTTGGCAATGTAATACTCCGGGATTTGTCCATCTTATTACCTCAATGACCGGTTCTCAAATATTGGTCTTAAGCGAAATCGTTGCGCAATCGAACTCCCGTATAACGGTCTACTTCTGGAAAAAGCATTTCTGATCCTGCAATGCTATGTAACTCCAAATCACTCTCTCTGCAGGTTTGCTGGTGAATCACCCTGTATTTAATAATATGCTGACTGGTTTGATATAAATACTAACTTTTGCTCTTTATATTAAATAATATTTTAAAGAAACCCTAAAAATTTGGAAAAGATAACCAAAATTCAAACTCAAACGTAAATGTCACTACAAGGTTCTCATAGTCCTTATCACGAAAGACAGAAAAAAAAGTTTTCAATGTTCGTTTGTATTATTGTTTATAACAGGACTTAGAAAATGTAGTTTTCTTATTAATTTTTTTCCCGTCGGGGTGCATCTAGTTGACTGTGTATTAGAAGTGAAGAGATATTTCCACTGTTTGCCTTAGGACTGGAAATTAAAAGGCGGAAAATAAAATTTACCTTCTTCTAAAGTACACCAGTTTTGGATGTGGATAGTGGTGTCTCCCCTTTGTGTAAACATTTTCTTTTCTTCTAGTCACGTATTTGTACGCAATCCATTTTTTGTCTCCAGTCGTCGAGTGGTCCAAAAACGGTTCTCTTTTGTGACGAGCAATATTTGAAGAACATATCGAAATTCTGTCCATTAAATTATTTTCACTTTATTCGTGTAGTACCCAAACAGAGTTTAGACACGAAATCAAGCCTTTTTTAATGTAATCCAAAGTAAACTTTCAAAGAGAAATCCAGGCAAAATGTCACAAGCCATCTTTAGCATGTTCGAGCTGTTAATGCTTCATCTCCAAACACGTCACACACAATGTTCTTTTTGCCTTCGTTGCGTTGTTCTCTTTTTGAAACTCAAACAACATACAATGTCGAAAAAATGCACTTGTTCTTCACTCATGTTTACATTTTTACAATTATACAAAAACTGACTAAAATGCAAAAAAATGTCTATGGACAAGTTCTACCGTAAAGTTTATTATGGGGGCGCTATAGTCATTAGTACCCTTTTCTTTTTCCGGTTAATGCAAAATCTCCATTGCTTTGAGCTAAAAAATTAACAAGGTACTTTAGAAAAGATACTGAAATAAATACTATAAAATCCTGAATCTGAAATCTACAGATCATCTTCTATCCATATAGTGCAAAAAAGTTTCAAAAACTTGCATTAAAAGTTTGAAAAACTCAGTTGAATTTCAATGTTTTCCCATAGTAAGTAATACCGGAAGTAAGTGAGGGTTCCACTCAATGTTGTTGTTTACAAAGTATAGAACTTGTCCATAACTTATCAATAGTATACTAATCAAACTGTTTAAACCGGCTTCAGTTGGATCAAAAATCTTGCTAAGAATTGACAAAGCATAAAAGTGCAGGTGTTCAAAAAGGACTGAACTCTTTCCCTTATACCCTTATATTAAATATATTCCCTTATACCCTTATATTAATTTCCCTTATACCCTTTTCCCTTATATTAAACTTTTATAAGATTACTTAGAAATATAAACAAGTTCTACATTGGTTACACTGGATTTAATACTTACATTTTATTAAATACACTGTGAGATTTATTATTTATACAAAAGATATATATACATATGTATAGAAAACACAAATATATTTTCTTCAGAAATATTTTTTCATTAATATACATTTATAGTAAAAAACAATACAATTGTTGCTTGTGTATCAATTGAACTGATCAAAATTCGTATTTATAAGGATATTTTTTATCTGTTATTTATGTAAAGTTGAAAGAAATGAATAAAACAGAATTTAATTGCGTTTTTGGATGGTAAAATACGAGTATGGTAAAGATCTTTAAATCTGCTATTTATTTCCATTTAGAGAACAGTCAGAAACTGTTCTGAAGGCCCTTAAGAATATAAATAAAGGTATTCAAGATTCAATTTAATCATTATTCATCTACTTATGTATTAAGTCTGTGGTAAAATAAGCTTCTTAGAAGAAGCGTTTAAATCGTATTGTCTCTTGTGTCGGTTACATCAATTGAAAGCATACGACCCCCCCCCCTTTTACATAATATAAATCCTAAAATCAAAGAATTATGCTTGAAATCAGCTTCGATTCAATAGTGAATCATTTTCTAGTTTTTTAAGGATAAAATCGAGTGTCCATTTATCTAAAAAATAAAATTAATACCATTTTATTGAATTAAATAATGAATAAATGATGCGCTTTATTTGAAAGTTTCAATTATTTTGTCCAATTTATACTTTGGTGATATATTTTCGTTTCATAAATACTCAAAGCTTAACTCGCTTTCTTTGTTTTCTTTTAAAAGAAGATTCTAATGCACTACTTAAAGCTTAATACGCTTACTTTCTTAATTTTTTTTTTATCTTAATACACTTTAATGTAAATCTCCAAATGAATTAAAATAAGTTGTAATGGAAGTATTCATGGCAACGTGTAATATCTATATGAGCTATCAAAACACAGTTAATATATAATCTAATATCTGTAATAAGTTATTTGATAAAGTTTATTTCAAAGTTGACTGAACGTGTATTTTTTTAACCTTATTTAAGCATTGTGTTGTCTCTGGAATTTTAAATTATGTTGTACATTGACAATGTGTTTTTTTATTGTTCAAATTTGTAAAGCCAAAATATACCTAAGCATAAAGGTTATCTAACAAATGATGATGCTTTTATTTTATGGCAATCAAAATTAATCAATATTTAGATCATCAAATGGTCTTCTTTTGTTGCATTAAATAAAATATGATTTAGAAAAAAATTACGGTTATATAATTCTGATCCCCGTATATTGATTATAGTTCATAATTAACCAAGAAAAGGCGATAACGGTTGAATACGAGATAATTTTTTTCTTTTTGCTTTATATATTTGTAGAATCACACACTTATATGTTCTAATGCAAAATTTTAAGATTGTTCCAAAATCTATTGTCTTTTCTGTGTGTTCACACGCACACACATTACTTTAACCAAACACAGTAGAACCTGTTTTTGTGTTTCCCTTTTTTTGTGCGGATTTATTTTTACACAATTTTTTTATGCGGTATATGAATTTCAACGGCTTTAGCGTTATTATATTAATTTCTATTAATGTTCTAAGACGCTGTTCCCATTAGCTATAGACAGTCTCTCGACACAATACACGTTCAATTGCTTTCTCTCAGCGCACCAACAGCATACACTTGATTGAAGACAAAACTTTCAATGGTTGTGATGTTATCAATAATTTGATAGATTATGAAGACGAATAAAACCGGATTCCTTGAGAACAAAATATATGCATGCAGGGATCCATCTTTCCAACAAATCGGAAAAGCATTTTCTTAAAACAGATACCAATTCCGAAAGGAGTTTGAAATTCCAAAAAGAGTTTCGTTGATGTATATCTGGTTATCGTGACGTTCATAAGCAATTGACCAACCTAAGTTGTCACAAAAATTTATCACTTACTTTATGGTGCCAAAAAAGAAATCAATTGAAATTGTATTTTCAAGTGGTGGGTGAGTGAGTGAATATTAACGTCGCGCTGTTCAGCTACATGAGGGCTTTTGACGACGGTCCGCTTAATTTTCAACCATGGTCAAGTGACGCGGACGACACCTGAGCTGGCACCCCCTCTCCTAACTACCACACCACACCTACGGGAGGACGTTTGAGCTCTCGACAGATTTAACGTGCATCTCTCCCCTACACGGCGGGTCTTCAGTGGTACTGGAATCGTACTCATGACACGCTAGTCATGATCCGATGCCTAGATCACTTGGCTACTGCGGCCACTTTCAAGTGGCGAAAGCGATGTTGAACTAATTCACAATAGAAAATGCGCGTATTGTATTACGATGAGTAGCAGTGAATTGTGTATGAGCATTTTGAAAATTTCTCCATGTATACAATGTGAAATTAAATGTTTTTTAGAATGCTTCCATGCAGGTTCAATTATTTATTTTGTTTGGAAGTACTTTCTCATAAATTTCGTAAAATTGACATATTTTTCAAATGAGACTTTTTTATGCGGTCCCTCCACTGCATAAAAAAAAGTGTATGTGCTTATGACCACGCGATAGAAATGATAACTTCAAATTTTGTAATGTTATTTAAGGGATTAGTTAGGAGAATAAAAACAAGGAGATATTAGTATTGTCATATAAAATTATTTATTCATTATTATTATGTATGGGAGAGAAAACTTATACACATTTGTTTGTATTCACTGTATAAAGAAAGATTCAAAATGTAAATAATACTATCTGATGAAAACGTTTCAGTATATTCTTAAAGTTTTTCACTTTAGATCACTTTTTAAAATAATATATATATATATATATATATATATATATATATATATATATCAGTTCTAATGTATTAGAAAGTTGTCTTTCTGCCATGCTCAACCTGGTCAATTCTGTCATAGGTTTATTACAATTAATTATTACTGGCATTTGGTGATTTTAGCAATTTTTTTCGTTGCACTTTTATGGCTCCTTGAAATGGAAAAGGGCCTTTTTTTAAAAATATTTTATGTGCAAAAAGCAGAAAAATAGAAAATTTTCAAAATTACGAAATTTTATAAGTTTTTTAAAGAAGTTTTACAATATTCCATCTCAGTCTAACTTGGCAGCGTTGAGAAAGATATACAATGTACCAATCTACTTGAAAAATAGTTGTAATTTTTTTTTGGGGGGGGGGGATTTAAATCCAAGAAGATCCACAGAAGTTTGTAAGAAATGTAAGACATTGTAGAGATTGGGATTTTAATATTATATTTCAAGTTAATCACATGTTATAAGCATTTATTTTTTAAACAAAGTTAATTAATGCAGTCAATAGAGCAACGTCATAAAATTCCAGTTTGGCTGAAAACCGATTTTCGACGCCAAATTTTTTCCCATTGTTGTAACAATAACAATCTTACAACAGTGACGAAAAAAGCCGAATGAGCGTTACAAACCCGAACGTGACATTCATTCAAGTTCACTCTCAAGCAAAACGCGCTTAAAGAAGTTACTAATAACCGACTATTTTCTAAACAAAATTAATACAGTCAATAGACAACGTCATGAAATTCCAATTTGGTTGAAAACCGATTTTTGACGCCAAATTTTGTAATTCTAGTAAGTCTTTTTTGTTGAAGGACTTTACATTGTTACGGAAAATTCTGATTCACATTGTTATGAGCGTTACAAACCCAAGCGTAACAATGCTTGGCTTCTTAAAACGCATCATTCAAGTTCACTCTCCAGCGAAACGCACCAAAAGAAGTTATCACTTTAAAAAATTTCTGTAGTATATCAACAAAGTTGTTAGTTATATGTAAGTATTTATGAAATTTACGTATATTTTTTGTGCGGTTTCTTTTATGGTCTCTATCTACCGCACAAAAACAGGTTTTTTTTTTACTGTACTTCATTACAAGAATATGGTATGTTACTTTTAAATGACCGAAAAATAGAGACAAAAAGTGGCATAGCTCTTATGTATAAAAATTTTAATATAGTTGTATTATAAGCTTTATTTTATATATTAAACCACATTTCGATAGTAACTCAATAATCTATACATCTAGATTTGAAATGAAACCATTTTGAATATAATTTTACGCTTTGGTGTACCATTTCAGGAATCCTATTTAAAAAAAATATGCAACTATGCATCATACATACACATTCACGCAAATATACATATATCTGAGTATAAATTTATAATATATATATATATATATATATATATATATATTCAAAATTTCTCTACAAGAGAGAGATGAATTACATGATTAATACTTAAAAGAATATCAATTGCCAGATAACAAGACCACAGAATTTAGAAGGACATATGAAAGATTGAAATAACACAGTAAAATATAAAAGAATGGATGCTTCAGTATTATCAGCATTGCTGACTTAGGACAGCTAGTATACATAAAATTTTCTTTAAAAAAATCCTTCTGTATAAAAGTGGGGTTGAACATGTTTTTTGGCCAGCCAACCTTCCCCCTTTTTGTTAATAATACCAAGCAAATACCAATTGGAAATAATGGATAGGAAATCTAAATCCATTATAAGGAAAAGGTAACTTACCCAAAAATTGCATACTGAAATGCAGATCCCGCGCTAAATCTGAGTACAATAAACAAGTTATTGCCAGATTCTGGACCCAAATACAATTTCAAAACAAAGCAATGGCTGAAAAATAGCACTTAGCAAAAGTATGAAAAGAATAGAAATAATATATATATATATATATATATATATATTATTTGTATTATACTTGTAGAATTTTTTCTATGCTTCTGCGCACAAGGAAAAAAATATTTACTAATTTGAATTAGCTCCAAAAATTAAGTTTGTTTGATTTCAGTTTAATTCGTTTGCTGTATATCTTGGGAGAGGGATATTGTTTCTTTTATCCAGCTTTTATTTATACTTCGAACTTCTTGAATTCGGTTTTTATGAGGAATTGAATTTTAACAATTTTTACTAAAACTAGGGATCAAAGATCTTTTCTGTGAGGCTTTATAATGTTTATTGTGTAAAATATGTGCTATAAGTTTGAACTACATTCAGTTTGAAATTGAAGTCAGAAATGTGTTAAAGATGTATAGATATATCTCTTGTGAACTAGCTTATAAATCGAGTTAGTGAATCTCAAAATATTCCAGCGAAGGTATGACCGGTATGAAATATCTTTTACCTTCTACTTCCTATTATATCTTTGGGTTTGACTGTACATTTTCATCTGAAACAAGACAATGTTTCCGATTTGTTCTTCTCTGATGTACTTGTCTAGTATTTTTAAAATAGCGATGTTTTAATATCACGTACAGTTTATATCAAGAAAGAAGAGAGAGAGATAGAGAATAAGAGAGATGATTTTTTTCAGTTTCGAATAATTTTTAATTGTTTCTGATTTTGCTTACCATGTATCCTGGTGAACAAAGCACACCTATACTTTCAAACTGCATTTTTCAAATTTTAGGTATATTCGTCGTATAACACAAATTTGAAATTTGCATGAAAAATGGTTTCATCTTTTGAAGTCTAAAATTGGTCTATAAATGGATAATTAAAGAATGGAATGTGAAATTAAATCTTAAGGTATCCGACTACCCTAAAATTGAAAATTTTGCCGAAAATTGACAATTTTTTTATGATTTTATTTTATAGGCCATCTTATTAGCTTTATAAATATATCAAGTTTACATTTTCCGTTCATTAGAACAAAAACTACAAGTGTTTTTGTAAAAGCAGATGCCATTACTTTAATCAATATGTCATACTTTAAAACGCGTTTTACTCGAAATGTGATCAAACGGGGACAGCGATTGCTAAAAAGGTTTTGAAAAAAAAATTAACTAAAATTTTTTCTGTAAGTTCTGTATAATAGTAGAAGTGTTTCAACTTTCAGATTTGTCAATCACTGTTTTATTACAAAATTAACAGTTCCTTATGTAAATAGAATCAATGTTTTTTTTAAGCAATTTCATATAATAACTGAGATAAAGTGCTCTAGTTTTTGTAAAAATTAAAATATCTCTTATTCTGAAGTTCATTTCAACAATGAATGACGTAGCAACACATCAAAATTGAAAAATTGAAAATTTGTTTATAAACCTTTAGTACAGAATGGGCCGCGTTTGTTATTTTTTGTAAATTTTTACCCATTTTTTTTCATTTTAGTAATAATAATTTCTTTTTCTTTTCTTAATTTTAGCACATTTTTTTAAACTATACTAAAAAAAATCTAAACAAAAAACAAAAAAATCTACATATCTCCATTTTTTTTAAAAAAAAAGCTGTCGCAACTAGTCGGATACCTTAATTAAAAACCATTTAAAAATATAGTATATCTAATTATTCAGATGTAATGGAAGGTAATTATTTATTTCTAGATTAAACAATAGTGATGCAAAATGAATTAAAATTCGATGATGTGTGTATAAAGATATAAATGAAGATGAGATTCGGATGATTTTTTCATGTTATCCAATCATGAAAGTTTATATCATTATGTAGATAGTATTTAGATACATGAAGAATTCCTATTTTTTTATGCTTATATTTTCTTTATTTTTAAAGCTATTTTTATATCCGGCGTACAACGCGCGCACGTAAAATTTGATCTTATTTTTTGGGTAAAAAGTGCGCGTTATACACAGGATTATACGGTAGCATAATTTTAATAACATGTATGTTTTGTTACTGGGAAGAGAGGTGTGTTACTACATTAATTTATTCTTTCATAACAAATCTTCAAATTATAGATATGAATAGTTTTAAAATTAAACAAAAAAGTTAAATAATTATATAAATTAGATGAATGTTTCCTGAAATGTTCATTATTTCATTGCTTATAATGTATAAACCATTTAGTATACCTGGAATTGTTGAAGCAATTTTCTATTTTCTTGTAAAATCCAATAAATATAAGTAAATATATTAAAGTTTTACTTGTAATCAGAGAGTGTTGCGAGAATAAAGGTTCTGTACTTTATTCATAAAATATGATTATAAGGTCTATGAAGGTTATGCTTGAAAGCCTTTATAAATATGTCCTCTTTGAATAAGTACATTTTTAAGTTCATTTTACATAGGCCTTATGTTTATATACCACTTTTGGTGCTATTTACTTATTAACTTTAATAAAAAACGTGCATATGTTACCGTTAAAGTGTGAAATCCTTATTTCGTAGAATAACTATCTATATCATGAAATAAATAGGGTAGTCAGGAAAGGAAATGTAATTATTGAATTGTACGATTTAACTAGGTAATCTATAGAATAATGATTACTTGATCTTTGAAGTATGAAATACGGCCCTCGAAAGTCCTTTAAACCAGTTCTAGTTGCCTTTGGTCAGTTTTGAACCATTTATAGCAGCTTAGGGAAATGATTTTTTCAATTAGGAATAAAAGATGTTTTGATAAAACAATTGTACTCTTGATCTCAGCTCAGTATATGTAAGAGAGAATTAATTTCCGTTGAAGAAATTTGGAATACTGATACAACGCTTCGATCTTTTGCAACAGTCAAAGTTGCGCCACTGGACAAGGATTTAAATAGTGCTTGTGTAAAAAAATGTGTAACAGTAAAAAGTGATTATTTCAAAAATAATAAGCAAAGTGATTCAAAATGTCATCACAGCAATGATTGCTCTAATAAATAATAAAAAGTAAAATAAAGGTATTTTTAACAGTTAAATTAATATTTACTTACATTTTTGTTGGAAAAAGTTTACACAATGCTTTTATGAAGCAACAATTTTTCTTCCTACATGTGTTTTTTTATAATATTTGAATACAGCTATTTCTGCAACATATTCATTTCTTTCCTTTCTGTTTAACTAATGTTAGCAATATGAGCAATTATAAATTACATCATCTGCTGTTCTTTATTATCTATCAATTAAGCAACTGCATTAGGAATAAAACGTACTTTTCGAGAGATTTTAGCTATTATGATCAATTAATTTTTAAAATAACTTTCAAATTGTTTATTTTTCACTTTAACGGTCTTTCATTAGTTATTTCATAGAATAACTAGGTAAAGTACGAATTTTTCATCTACTATATACTTTAACTGACTTGTCTACTTATTTCACGAAATACCTTGTTTTTCTATGAAATAACTGAATTATACACTTTAACGGTAACATATATATATATATATATTAACTACTTGCTGACCAGAAAAAGATATAAATTTTACATTATTCATATTCTAATAAACCCGTTGTACTAATATTTAAGAAATCTAACAAAGAATCTCAGAGGAGTTTGTGTGAAATGGATAGAGCAAAGCTTGTTCGTTTATTCTCTATCTTGTTAGGAGAAGAATAGCTTTAATATAATACTTCTTAAAGTCTTCCTCCTTGTTATTTTACGTGCCTAACTTCAAAGCACCTGCTCAATCGTGGCCCTTGGAAGTGAAGACAGCTATTTAAAAGCCAACTGTAGGCGAAGGCATCGATTTGTGCAAGCCCTTCATCCAACAAGCAACCACTAGTTCTAACGGCGTGTGTAATGAAGACAGCTGGATAAGCCTTTCAAACTAGATATGCAGATTTGCGACGCCCGAGCTGTGATAATCGCCTTCGCTTGTTCTTTGCGAATTGTACTCAGCTTGGAAAGAGAATAAAGAACAGATAGAAGGAAAAAAAAGTCTCTCGGTATTTTTTGTTATTTTTTGATAAAATCATAATTTATTTAGGGTTACCTGAATGATATTGAAGACATCTGATTAATTTTTGCTGATCAGTTTTAAGTCCCGATTTGAGAAGCTCAAAGTCTTTTCTTGGAGTGACTCTTTACAGGTACGTGCTTCCGTGCTCCAGAGATGAATGACTAGTTCTCACCGTATTGTTCAAGAAGGGTTTATCCTTTAATCCTAAATCTTCCTTCCACATCTTTCTTTTCACATCGCCGTCTTCATAAGGTACTTCTTTTCTTATTTTAAGTTAAGTTTCATTTTGTTGTTTGGATCTTATACTGTATTCACTTACCAAACGCGTCCTTAAAAACACTATAAGAAAAATTACATTGTATTAAAAGTTTAAACAATTATTTTTAACGGGATACGATTCCATCTTGAATGTCGATTATTTATGCAAATATTCCGAATTTATAATAAGGTTGTTTGTTAATTTAAAAGCAATTCAAATAGATGCATTAAAAGACTTGACACAAAAGATTTTAATAACTACTAACACCAAAATTAAGCTCTTGTAAATTACTTCATGATACAAGAAAACGTACATTGCTAATTTTGCGAACAAAAATTACATGTTATGCTTCCTGTTTGTGTAAGGTATTATATTCCTTAATCTATTTTTTTCAGCTCATGGATAAAACGTTTTTATGGTTTTCAATAGCATGTTGCCGTCAAAAGATAACTTATTTTGAAATGATCTGTATGTGTGTTTATATATTAGAAATGTAGGAGATAGGATTATACATTCCAATTTAGTTCTTAACTCGAAATGCTTGATTTAAAGTGATTTATCTGACATAAAACATGAGAAAAATTGATGTTTATCAGAAAATTGTTTCTCAATTATCTTAAGTTATATTCAAAAATTAGGGGGAAAAAAGTTTTTTATTTTCCTATAGTGTTTGAAATTCTAATTAATTGGAATATATTTTTAGTATATAAGTAACAAAGTTTAGTGTATAAGTAACAAAATTTATATTCTGAATTCTTTTTAAAATGTTATGAAAATTTCATACAGCAGTTATCTACAAAATACTAAGACAATTAAAAAATAAAAAATCTAATCAACGCGTCTATCTACTTTTTTTTTAACATTTGAATCTATAGATTAAACCCGAAAAATTTTTTAATTTATAAAATGGAAGTAAAGTAAAAAATAAGCAATAAAAATATAACGCATTTACTTATTCCATTTGTTATTTATTTTCTTCTCATAAAAATAGGAATTAGTACACAGCATTGTGAAATCACAATTTGTTGTTTTAGATTTATAATAATTTATTGTTATATATTGTATTGGAATGCCAAAGTAGATGTAGTTTAATTGCATTCATCTTAATTCAAGATTCCAAAATCAATAATTTTCAAACCTAAGATTCCAAAAGAAATAAATATGAAAAATATATAATACTATTTCTCATTTTCAACAACAACAACAAAAAAATATATTAACCACCGAATTACTTAAACCTAGTACATCATTTCATAAGAAAATAATATTTATTTTGCATGATATTTTAGTATAATATTACAATTGTATATATTAGTAACATATTTGTTTTCAAAAATATTTTATTCGAAGAAATATTCAAAAAAGACACCCTTTAAGGTTGCTTAGAACTAAACATAAAATCAAACTGTATACTCAAAAATTTTTCCTTAACTCATCGACACTCATAGACACTTGTCCTTTTCATTTTCCGAAGTGTGAAAAATTCCACACATATAATGCGTGAAAAAGTACATTTCGATTTTTTAGATTTAATTTAAATTCTTCAAGCATTACGCACTCTTAAACTACTTCTTTTTGATGACTAAATACAGTAAGAGGATGTATAACATTCGATTTTAAAAACTCTGTTGTGAGAAACGGCGTTCTTTTTTCATCATGCAAATTGTGTTTTGAAGCAAAAAAATAAAATTTTAAGTAAAAATTTGGCATTAAGAAGGAAACTATAATTTATATAAATATAGGAATGAATCTTTAATAGCATAATTTTCTGTTTTACAAAGATCTTATTTTATAAGTTAAAGGCTTTTTTATCTTAATTTTGTAAGTTGGAAAATCCTTTATTCAATATTTTGTTGGTAATAAGAAGCATGGTAACTAAAAAAAAAATAATTAATTAATATTAATACTGCCGAATGACCCGTATAAAAATTTGAACTTGACAATACATATCTAAAGTAATTTTCTTTGTAATTTATCTCAAATAGGCTTTTCCAGCATTTTACGAAAATATAAGACGAATCTTGCCTTTTCGGGCTATTCTTTTTCCGTAATAGAAAGATTTAATTTATGTTATTAACACTTTTCATGTCGTGTTATTAAGGATTTTTTCAAAAAAAAAAAAAAACTGATTTCTATATTTATCGTAAATGATAAATAGTATCTTCATATCTTCATATAATGATCATTACATCACGTGCATGTAATATTAACAAAATTTTCCCACTTCTGTAATACAAACACTGTATCTTCTAAATCAAGGGTACTCAACCTTTTTTCTGCTGGGCCGCATACATGTGTTAGCCATTTCACGCGGGCCACACACATGTTAAGCTATTTCACGCGGGCCGCAACATTAGGTTAAACGGGGTAGGGGGAGAAATGCTTTAAAACAAAGAAGATAACATTAGAACTTTAAAATATGGAAAATTGATCAAAATCTTATAATTCTTGTTTTGCTTTTTTTAATTATTATTTTTTAATATTCTTTATTTTTGTCACTAACTCTAAATTAAAAGAATTTAAGAAACACTCCTTCACAATTTCTGCATCAGTAAACGGTTTCATATGATTTCCAATAATATAACAAACATCTTAGGATGCCTTTGTTACTGCTGTGACATTATCACTGACAAAACACTTTGTTGCTGTTGCAAAGGATATTCAATAAAGCCTATTTATATCACCTCATGAAAGAGGAAAGTGTCCTTGAATGATTCCTGTTTATTGGTGTTTTTTAAATACAGCACTTTCGTGACAAATCAAAAACAAGTATTGATCCATATTTGTTTTTCACTACAAAACAGTCAACCTCCAAATCATTCGAATATTTTTCGCTTGCAAGGTATGAAAGATTGTTCAAAATTAGTCCCCCCCCCCCATAAAACTGTTGCTACTACACTGATGTCTGTTATCATTAATTGTAAACGTTGCAAATAGAAAAAGAATATGAATTCACAGCCTTACGACATCGACAGCAAAAAAGTAAAATTGATACATTTGATTCTTTGTCAAAGAATTTCCCACCAAATTTTTAATACATTGTCTTAAATAAAAGAATTTCTCAGAGTAATGGGTCATGACCGGGCCACTTAAAAAGGCTTGGTGGGCCACAGGTTAAGTATCGCTGTTTTACGCTTTCTTGTTTGGGTTTTGTGAAGGATAGATTTGAAAAGTAACTAGAAAAATTTGGGGTGTTTATTTGTATATATAGTTATAAGTGTGCCTCAAAATGTAATGAAAATAATTCTTGAATACTTATGAAACGAGGTACTTAGAGTCAAAATTGTTTGGTACATCCATGAAAAACATTTTCGGTTGCAAAAATCTACGCATTTGGTAAATTTCGAAAACCTATTAACCATTAAAAGAAGAAAACTAAAGTTTGAATAGTCAAACATCCTTTTTCTTTACGCACTTGTGAAATATAAAAATAGTTTAAACTTTAATCTAGATTTCTCATTCAATTAATATGTAAGAACTTAATCTCTTAGAACGAAGATGAATTTCAGATTTCAGCGTTTCAATTCAGGATTGAATTAAAAGTCCATAACAACAACTAAAACAGACTAATTTGTTTTCAATACTTTTTTCCAGCTTATTCATGTTTTAATTATAAAAGATAACTTTTTGAGCGAATTTTGTTAAAAGCGTACATTTATTAAAAATTGGTGTGTGGTATTCAGGAGCATTGACACAATTATATCTTTACTATTATTTTACATAAAACGTGAAATAGATTGAGTAAATATTATAATATCAACTTGAGCCGTTTTTTAAATGTATATATATATAAATTACTTTTTAGAATTTCATGATTCATGTATATAACGTAATTGCGCGTTTAACATGCTAACATTTTAACTTTTTCCAGTTATCTATCTTTTAACAATATGATTGAGATTATTATGTTATTAAATAAATACTCTCAGAATTCAAAGGCGTCCACATGGGAAGGGTTTAAGGCTCAACCCCTACCCCATAAACTAAAAGATTTTTAATTTTCACCATAGAGAAAACCCGTTCCACCATAGAGAAAACCACACCCCTTCACGCTTACGTCTACGTGTTTTTAGAATGCCCCCCCCCCATAAGAGAGGTCCGTGTAAGCTACTGTCAGCATTATATGAAGTTAACTAAAATTTCCCAAATGGGGAAAAAAACTGGGGTTAACCCATTTATTCAATATATCATGTATATGAATATTAAAATATTGCTTAAGAACAGATTCTTTTACTCCCATTCACTCTGAGGGAACCCCAATGATTCTATCCAACACATCACAGAACGCTTATAGCCTGTTCACAACGAATAACCCAAACTGGTTTCCATCTGCCCATTTCACTAGTTATGTTTACAAACGTGGTTTTCTTCTTCGAAACACTCATCCATGAAGCGACGGTATTTCATTTTCCACACCGTTCTGGGTCTGTTTCCCTTCTCTGATTGAAGGGTAAAAACCATTGATAATTCCCACGCCCTATCCATGGATTATCCTTGAAAAGCAGTCCACGCTGTGTCGGAAGGCGCAATTGTTGGAGTAAGCTGACCTCCTACTGAAAAGTGAAACAAAGAGCGTAAATTGAAGCGTGTCTGCATCGAGTCCATCTTCCCCCTCTAGTTTCGGCCTTTGGTAATATCTTTAAGGGCACGCTCTCTCTCACAATAGGGAAGGCCTTTATCACTCCCCACCAGACTTCTTTCCCGCCCCCTAACCCTCAGCCTCATTGGTAGAAATATTGCCATTCTGCTCAGAGTGTGTGGGGGTGGGGGCTATCCGTGAACCCTCTTCTCCTCCTCTTCCTTTCGGAATGATTCTATACTCTTGGGCTTCTCGGATGGAAAAGTATTTTCGCCGGCAGCTCTCTTTGCTCCATTTGGCTACTTTGCGCCCTTTCTAACAGCGCCAGAAGTCTTACGAGACAGAGGCTAAAATCCAACTCGGTTGAGGAAAGAATTCTAGTGAATGGATTATATATATGCGAATGATTTATGTGTGAGCTTTCGCTTTTTTTTCCCTTAGAAAAGGCATTTTTACAGAGAAAAAAGACTAAAAAGTTACAGAAGAGCAGTTTTTTACCATAAGTTTCATTGGAAATTAAAAACCAACTTATTCAAGAGAAATGCAAAAAAGTAAGCGAAAGATATTCTAAAGTACTGCTGGATTGATTTTTCACGCTAAAGAAACGAGAAAACCTTGCGGTTAAAAAGAATGATATAAAATAATGTGTACATGATGCAGACTTTAAAAAGAGATAGTTGACAGTGTCAGAAGCGCTTTTTTTAAAAAAATAACTGTTCAACTATAAGAAGAAACGATAAGGAAAAAATGAGAAAAATCTTCATGTTGGATACATTTCTGCCGTATCTACAAAAATACTTGTAACAAACCAATGAAGATTCACAGTTGAGATAACAAACGGGCTTTATAAGTCCTGCACCAGTACCATTTAGCTAATGTTAATAGTACTCCATGCTAATGTAAAGTACTCCACACACAATACAGTTGCAACTAATATTTAAGACTTCATTTTTTTAATTTTTACTATTGTGGAATTTACTCGAAATGCTTGTTAAATTTCAGAAGATCTCTCACAAATATTTAATAAATATTTCAGTCTAAATTTTTAAGAATCATTTAAGAATTTTTTAGAATATTTTTTTTATTTATGACCAATAATTCGTAAATGTTTCACAGCAAGGCCTTCATTTTTGCCTCTTTTCTTTAAAAGTATAGAAAACTGAGAAAATGCAGTTAATAGAGTTAAGATAATTATGTGCTGAATCTCTACTATATCATTTATAAATAGTACCTATTTAAAATGAAAATTTTTTCTCCTATATGGGGATGTTCTATATATATTCATTTAAACTGTTAATCTTATAGTTTAGGGGATCATAACAACTTAAAAAATTTTCAAAACTATTTTACAAAAAACAGTAAAAAAAAAATATATTTCACAATAGAATCAATTCGAATTTCAACCTCAAATCGATTTGATATTAAAAAGTATAAATCAATTTCACTTGTTTTTGTTTTGTTTATTTACTTAATTTACTTTTCTAAATACCATAAAATATTTCAAATATTACTTTTCTCTTTTGTGCCAGATCTAATATTATAACTACGTTAAATTAATGAAAATTAATACTAAACTTATAAATACAATCTACCTTAAGAATATATCATTTTAATCCTGATTTGGGCAAAAAATTCCAAATAAAAATCGTTTATTGAAAGAATTATGTACATAAAGGGGATATAAAAAAAGCGTTATAAGAAATATTCATATATTTTAAATGCGTCCATTAAAAAATTGACCCCCTCCGCTCTTTATAAAAAGTTTTGAGAAAAGTTTATACTGCATCTCTGTGAAGATTTTTTAATTTTCTTCAAAGAAATTTAGGTAAAATATAAAAATAGAAAATTTTACCAGAGGCATATATATGCTTTTTTTGTTTAAGATTTATTTATTATAACAGTCCAAAAAAACCAGAAACTCAGAAATCTTTAACTAATTATTCAAATATCGTAGAATATTTAATATCGAGCTTCATTAGTTACAAATTTTGTACTTATAAGAAACACATTTTGTATTTGTACGAAAGTGTACTGGCTCCTTACAACTATACAATATTTATACCAATGCCCAGTTAATTTTAAAAAGTAGAGATAGATTTACGAATCTTTTCTTTCCATATTTTATAATTCATTTACATTTTCATTGGTTTTCATTCTTTGTATTTTATATTGAAAAAACACACCTACAAGTTTTTCTTCTTAAAATGGAAGACTAACAGGTCTTTTCTGCAATTTTACTTATTTTGATTTGTTCACACCTTCGTCTACTTTGCATATTCTAAAGATACAGCCTTGGTGAAGAGAAAATGGTGCCCCTCTCCACTGTAAGCATCAACTGGGGAATAGGTTTGGCGATCTTGGCGATTCCATTGCCCAGCCTTGATAACCCGATATTTGAAAGGAAGAAGTTTTGGGAGAGAGTCGATATATTGGATGTGCTTTCGTGGGTGCTTCTGTCAGCATAGGCGGGGGAGGGGCTGGTCATATCAATAGAGGAAAACCGTGATTTGTTGGTCGAAGCACTTTCTTCGGAGGTTCTGGCAATAAATTTCAGTGTCTTTCATCTTTCTTGATTCTGCTCCATTGCTTCCTTTTGGCGCATCGGGACTGGTGTAAGGTTGGAAGGGGGGGGGGTACGTCCTTCTTCCCTCTCTCTCCCATTCATTCCTAGTTGCGTAACAATTTTGATTTCTTTCCGAAGCTTCCAAGTCTCGGAGGTACTGGTTATTAGCGATGCGGTTGACGTTGTAGAACTCCATAGATCTTTTTTTTTTCTTTTTAAAGAAGGGGGAAAAGGGCGAAGACAAAAGGGAAAGAAAAAAATTTAAGAGACTGAGAGAAAAGAAGAAAGATTATATGAAAATGGAATAAATTCCCCAGCACGCACGAAATTTTGGCATTGTATATTGGAAATAGTAATTAAAATCCCTCAGCAAGATTTCTGTTAAGTTACTTGATCTTTACTAAAGAGGGATTAATATTTATATTGAAGTGCAAAAGTATGGAGTAATAAGAATATAATTTAAATTAACTTCCACACAAATTTCAAATTGTTTTTTAAAAATCTTACCTTTTTTTACAACCAATAATAATTTATTCTGTGCATCTTAATTTACTATAAATCTTTGTCAAGGGAATTCGTCAGTCCTCGTTTTGTGATCTTTTTAGCTGAATGTGTAATAATTTACAAAAATCAAATCTGAAATATAGAAGTTGAAATTTGATAGGTAGTGAAGCAAATAGTGCTTATATATGCATTCAAAATGCACATAGAATATATATATATATATATATATATATATATATTCAGAAAACTTCAAAAAAATATCATATTTATTTTTATTTTACTTTATTTAGAATGTTTGGACCTGTAAACCATTATAGCATAGAAATTAATGCATTTACTTCCATTTAAATGAAAATGGGGAAGAAAGAAGGTATACACCAAATAAATTCAAGTGTTTAAGCCAGTGTACAAGATAGTTGTGTGTGTGTTTCTTGATGTATACTTAAGAAATTCTGAAATAGTTTCAACTGTATCAATGCTTTGAATTTAAAATTGTGTCATGTTTAATTGAGTTTGCTTAAAGCTAAATGATTCAAGTGACTTCTATAAAATACTAAGAATATCTGCGATCAAATATGAATTCAGTATAATATTCGTTTTTAAAATTAAAAAAAAAATTATCAACCTTTCGATTTACGATTTGTGTGTTTGTTTATACTCGAAAAACCCTTTCTTTTCAAAGAATTACTTATTTTTTTTCTACTCCAAATTTATTTTATACTAATAATAATTGTTTAAATAATGCTTAAAGTTTTATGAACAATATTTTGGCTCCCATTTTATTTTACTTATTTGTGATAGTTATTTCAAACAGGTTGGAATTTTTTTGACATATAAATCATCTAGCTATCAAAAAGTAGTGGGAAAAAATCTTTTATCATCTGTTGCTTAGATACTCTAAATAGTAAAAGATTTATTAATGAAATATACTTCCTTTATGATTAGGAATTTTTTTTAACATAAAAATATCCTTTTCTGTCTAAGTATTCACTCGATTAAAGTTTAAAATAAATGTTCCCCAGTATATAAAGGGCAATATTTTGTATATATTTACAGAGAAATGTCTCTAAGATGACAGAGAAATCCCCTTCAATGTGAAAAAACTTTATTTATCATTTTAAAAAAATACTGAAAAATTAAAGGTAAATGTGTTTAGTTTTGAAAGACAAATGACAAGTGACAACAGTGCACTTTTTTGTCCACACACTTCATGTTTTAATACTTAAAGGAATATAACATTGAGGGATTAAAATGAAGCACCATTTTAACACTTGACAGACATCAAATTCGATACTTCTTGTTCTATTTTTTTTTCCTTCTCCCCAATGGCATGTTGTACGTCTCAATATTAAGTGAAAGCTGTCTGTGGCATTTTCAAAGTTAACTAAACAGCAAAAATATAACTGTACTTATGAAACTTCTTCCCTACAGTTGAATCGAATAAAGTAATTATCTTTTTGAAACTTATTATTCAGTTAAAAGTCAAATCAGTCACAATTTTTGTGGAAAATTTTTATTGTAATGAATTTATTTCCTCCTTTTGCATTTACTTAAAATAAAATAGAAATGTGTAACAGAACAGCCGTTTCCGATTTCCTTACATTATAATTTTTTCGACTGGTTGTATCTTTTTTCACGATCTGTTATCGGAAATATTTGACTATATAATTATTATTACTTACCAATGATTATAGATGCAGCACATAAACTTTTGTTAAAGTTTTTTGAAAGTATTTTTTTCCCTTTTTTAAAAATAATTATCTTAATATTGGAAAAAACTACTGACAGAAAATTCCCTTTCAATTTTCATTCTTTCCATCTGAAAAAAATTTTAAAATTTTAAAACTCACACACATAGGGAGGATACTGAAAAAACTGCACACGTTAATGATATCTTCTTTTTTCAATCAGTTGCAACCAGTGAGGTAGATTTTAATATGTAGAGCTATCAAGTTAAAATAGATTTTAAAGGAGGGGGGGGGGGGTGACAAATTACTTTTCAGAGCTGTGGACACCGTCTCTTGAAGTTTAAGAAATCTCATAAGAACAGCAGTAATCTGGAAGATTTCCTTTCAACATTTAGTTGAAAGAATAAGTTACAGTTGATACTATGCTTTTAAGAAACATTATTTCCTTTTTTTATATCTAAAAGAAACATATGTCTTCCAAAGCACCCTCTAAAAATATATTTTGTAACACTCCCTCCTGTTTACCCTGTGACCCGGCTAAAGGTGTAGGAGGAAGTGAAGGACGATTCGACATGATAATTTCTAATTATTTATTCAGCACTTTAATTAACTCAAAAACTATTCAATGAATCAGATTAAATAAGATGTTTCCGATTAGCCAGCAGAGGTAAAGTGTCGAGAGTCGGGTTTTTGGAAAATATTTGTAATAATTGATCCAATGTTTATTAGTCAATCTTCTACCTTAATATTGCTTTTAACGGTGGATATGTAACTAATTGCCCTCTAAACCTCTTTAATAATTTAAATATCGAAACACACTATAAATATGACTAGTACCTGAACTGTAGACAGTCTTCTTATCTTGTGATGCGTAATCCTTCAATCTCTTAGTACCTTCTATTGGATAATAATTTTCCCCTCTATAAGTATTTATCTCTTTATAATTCTAACTTTTTATTTCTCTTCCCTAACACTGACTTATTAACTCTCTTCCATATATCTCTCCAACTTATATCATACTTTATCTAGCTTTAACTAATTTTACTAGCAAGAGAACCTGAACTACATATAATAAACTTAATCTGTATATCACGGTTTCTTCTTCAGAAAAGAGTTGTTGATTTTTATAGCCCAGATTTTCCTAGAGGTTAATAGAAGGACGCGCATAGATTCGTCACAATTTTATTAATTTAATCTAAGAAACATAATCAACTTGCCTTGCTTAGGAATTGCTTTGGCAATGTTTAAATTGATCTTAAGTAATTTTCATCTTATACATAGCTTTTCGCTTAATAGACGAACCCCCAAACCTTAATTTTTAAAAATATTTTTGCATTTTTTCCTTTTTATGTGACTTTTGCATAATATTTTCATTTTCGAAAGCAGGGATCTAAAGCATTGTTAAAAGTTTGCACACGCGTGGGTATTTCTATATGAATTTCATTCGAAGAATATTTAAGTTTTGCAGTAATATACAACCGCTGTGACGGGGCTATCCGCGTGAATTCAATACTAATCCTCTTGGGAAACTGTGGAGCCAGCATTTTTACTATTTCACAGCCTCTTCGGGAAAAACACGAGATAGTTATATGTTAATTAGTTCGACTATATAAAGTCTATATATAGATTTCGTAAATGTAAGGAGAAGGAGTTGCCAAGCTGCATGTAAGTATCGCCGGAGAATTACTTTACGAACTTAGCGCGCATTTGATAGAGATAATTTATAAAAGTAAAGTGTTAGATTAAAATCATTGAAGGAAATAGATTCAGTACCGACCTGAGGTTAGCAAGTATTCGTCTCCTTGTCCATTCTGATAGCTGAGATTACTTAGACGGGAATATTAGATTTGAATATTAGAATTGAATATTAGAATTGAGTGTTAGGATTAATCGAGGTATTAGGGAATCACTCCTAGATTTCCACTTATAATTAAACTTGTGATTGCTTATGTGTTGTCAGTCCTGAATAAATAATTATTACTATGGCTTTTGCTGGTGATGATATGTTTCCTCCCACACTTAGAGACACGCCGGGCAGTGTGAACGGGGTCCAAAATAGGACTGAGTCACGACACCGCAAGTAATTTTTACTTTGAATGTAACGAAATAGAAATTTTAATTAAGTAAGAAAGTAAAAAAAAACATTATAGAATGCAATTACACGGTAAATTATACATAAACTATAAACCACTTATTAAGGGTGGTCATTTTGACTTCACTTCTAAAAACATCCCCTTTTATTAACAACGGCATATGCAATATTTAAATACCAATGAGAAGGATGTGCTTGATTATTTTTAATTATGTTATTAAATCTTTGAAAATTTTTTGACACGGCTGGACAAAGTACTCCTTCAATATTCATTCGATTTGATCGATACTTTGACTTCATGGTTGCTAAAGACGAAAATGTGTGTGTGTGTCGTCTCACATAAGTTGTAGCAAAAGATAAAACACACCGTATATTAGTTCTAGAATTGTTGAAAATTCTTTTACAGCTCTTAGCCAAAATTCTAGGGACTTTGTATTAAAATGAATTTGTAACCCCGAATCTGTTGAGTTCAAGTTCTCTGGGGGTGTCTACAATGGAGGTGAGAAGAGGGGTTACTCGATGACGATGGATGACTACAATCACACCCGATACAACAGGTAATTCTCCAATACGAATTTAAATAAACAATTAAATTATTATTAATGGCAACCAAATTTTTATGCAAAAAATACATAAAAAATCCTAAAATTTTTGGTGATTTTAGCTGCGAGTCACATGACCCCTAATTTAAAAAACACAGTTCTAAAGCATTTTTGCATGAAATTTTCGTATTATATAAGTACTATTCTTATATATATACACACACACACACACACAAAAGTATAAACGTTTTTGAACACAGACGGATGCTTACGCTTTCATTTTACTTTTCTTACAATCAAAATAAATTTTTGAGGCGAGTGATCAATTTATTACAAATCACTATAAAATAAACTTGATAATAAAATAAATATCATCAATGATACCACCTAACAAACAACACTTCGTTAAAGTTCTATTAATTATTTCAATTCATTATTCTGTGTGTGTTTTAATACTCTTTTGAATATTTCATAATTAAGTGACGAAGATTCACATTTTAAACATGCTTTGACGAGAAGAATTTAAAAGAAGCTAAATCAATTTCGAATGACAAAACACACAGTCTTATGCCAAAGATGTTTAAAAGAATTTTAAACTGTTCTCAGTTTGTAGAAGTTTTAAAACTAAATCCTAGCAATAATATTAAATATAAAATGTCAGAAAAATATCTGAAAAATAAAAGGATTGAGGAGATAAAATGCTCCTTGTGTTTTGATGATGCCTCTCCTACACATTCTAATAAAATAAGTAATTTCCGAAGTCTAAGTACAATCTCAGAGAAGTCATAGAGGCTCAAAACTCGAATGAACGTTCGAACAACTTACTAGCATATACCTACGCAAATTTCAATGAAAAATTCATTGCAAAAATTTACAGTAGTCAGGGACACTCTTTTGGGTGTGACCGAATCCGTAGACATTAATCAAGCTCAAAAGGATGGGCAGAAATTATATAAAATATCGTTATAATCTATGACATTTTACTGCATATAAAGTACCAATAACTCTATATATGTATTGGATTTGTCAAAAAACGCCTCTCGCATTTAAGAATCCATGCTTTATCCCCATTTTGAATTGTTAACTTGAATGATTAATTAAAACTAAATTTAACCAGTTAACGATGACGCTACAGTATGAGAATTAGCAATTATGTATCTCACAGGAATCGAGTGATGACGAGTATACACGCGAATCACAGATTAAGTTGCGCTGTTGAAATATTGGATAAAAAAATGGGGCTATTTAATAAAATCGTCAATTTATTTACTAATACTTATTTATTTGGTTAACATAAACATATATTACATACCAGGTGGTTATAATTAAAGTTACACTATTCAGAGGCCTGTAGAACCCGTTCTGCTTATCGGCTTTTGATGAAGCATGGAATATATGCTATTTGGACCATGGGGAAAAGGTTTCTGCAATATAAAAAATAGTTCAAATTTTGACCACCAGGAGGAAATGTGGTGCCGAAATGCTATGTTAGAATCGTTAAAATTTATTCATTTACAGAATATGCTCAATATGGGCTCCATTGGCATCAATGACGTGTTGAAAGCGCATTACAGCATTTTCAATGGTTGCGCGAAGCAACTCACGAGGGATTTCAGCCATATGGCGAATAATGCTAGCTTTCAAACCAGGTACAATCCTAATTTCTCCACTATAAACATGGTCTTTTAGAAATCCTCACAACCAGAAATCATAGGGATTTAAGTCCAGTGAACGAGAAGGCCATGTATTCGGAAAATGTTTGGATATTACACGATTATCGCCAAAGTTGGCACTAAGCAGTGCTTTGACTTGGCACCCAATGTGAGGAGTTGCTTCATCTTGCATAAAGGTAGTGGTTTACAAACATTGTTGTTCCTGTAAAGCAGGAATGACCTATTGTTGAAGTTCACTGTACCGTGGACGACTCGTGATAAAGCATCTCTTAGGACCTTGTGGAGTGAGAGTTTCAAAGAAAAAAGGCCCGAGGATAAACTCAACAGTTAATCCACACCAAGTAGTCACGTAATCAAAATGCAGGGGTTGTTGATGCAGAATATTTGGAGGTGAAGAACCCCATATGCGGCAATTTTGAGTATTCACAGTTCCATCTAAATAAAAGTGTGTCTTACCTGACCATAAAATTTTCCGAGGCCACGCATCAACTTCCATCCTCGCCAAAAAATGGCAAGCAAATTCCAGACGCGTGTTTTCTGATCTTAAGGTTTCAGCGTTTACATCAAGTGGATCTTATGCAGATACCATTTAAAGATTTATTGCAGAATTTTTCGTACTGTCGACCACGGAATCTCCAACTCGCGTGACACTGATCGTCCACTTGCTGAAGAATAGATGGACCTGGAGGCTCTTTCAACCATAGCAGTATCGACTTCTTCCCCAGTTTTATTCCGAACCAGTATCCGTCCTCTTCCTGGCAGCACACCCTAATTCCCCAGTTCTTCAAATTTCATAATCATCTTCCTCAAACCAATCCTCGATATGGGGCTTTTTTGCAGATACTTTAAACAACGATATTCACGCAGTGCATCTAAGTGGTTGCTGCCGTTTTGATAAAAACAGTTTTATTAGTAAAGCTAAATCTTTTTTTTTTTTGTAAGGGCATGACTAACGATGAAAAACGCACGTTGAATGATTCTCTAGCTGTGACTGCAAGTCTATATAGAGGTTTTACAGATTTACATAAGGAATATTCGATAAAAGCCAAAATTTGGTCAAAATTTGTACTAATTTTTTTTTAATTGCAGAAACCTTTTATCCATGGTCTATATATTATATATTCCAAGTTTCCTCAAAATCCGATAATCAGAGCAGGTTCTGCAGGTCTCTGAATAGTGTAACTTTTATTATAACCATTTGGTACATATTACTCCAAAAACGCAAGAAAAATTAAACACATATAAACGTAAGAATTTTTTTAAAAAATCGGTAAAAATTAACTTTTTGACTTTTGTTCTTGCCCCTTTTAGGCTAACATCTAAAAAACATTACCATAGCACATAAATAGATTCGTTATACGCTGCTTCAGCTGGTGCATTCGAGGACGCGTGAGTTCATCTTGAAATTTTCATAATTGTTATTTATTTATTTTATTCCAACCTGGCCTCAATATATTCTAAACCTCTTGAAATTTGAGAATATGTTTTTTTTTCAAAAATTACAGTTTAAATAACCAATGGTCACTATTTTTTTGCGCAGGACGAGTATTTTAGTCAGTACACAAAATCTTCAACTTTTCCGTGATAAGTATACTCATCAATCGCAGTTAAACTGTTTATGAGAGATTGTCTTGCGTGGATAAAGAGGATTATATTAGTCCATTAAATTCATCTATCTATTTAACTCTTGCTGAATATTAAATTTCAAAAATTCAAACTCATAGGGCAGACCTATATCTTAAGCATATATTGATTAATAAGGATATACATGTGAAGTAAACATCTTGTTGTTTTCTTTTAATGAATTTATACCACTATTAGCTGTATATGTCTCATTTTAAGATAGCATTGAATCAAAATGCTCCTTCATTTTCAATCGACTTTATATTGGTGGTCACTAAGTAGAACAGAAAGTGTACTACATTTGAAAACGTGTAAGAAGCGAACTTCCTGTCTTGTTAACGAAGCAGGTCCGCCTGGGAAAAAGTGTCAAGCTACTTAACAGATGGCAAGTCGGAGGGCGGTTTGTAGCGAGGTGTGGGTCCACAATAGGTGCATTGAAGGGAGTCGAACAGCGTCAAATGCGCAGCTCTATTCATTGGGGGTCATTCCTTCATTGGCACTCACTTGCGACTCAAAAGAAACATGGGGCGCAAGCGGTTCCTTTCATTGTGTCCTGGGTGGCCTTTCATCACCACCTTCCCCCACACACTTGAGGTATTCATTTATACAGGACAAGTATATTTGGGAAAGAAGGCCAGAAGGGCTTTCCAAATTCATCCGTTGCATCAGTGCAACTATGGAAGATTGTTATTGTACACATGTCCATTGAGTACTGTGTTGTAAACATTCCCTTGATGCCATGGATACGGTATTTGATGCATATCACATATTCATCCTCTGAATGAGAGAAATCCTGTATATTTTATATTTAAGGTATCCGACTACTTGCGACAACTTTTTAAAAAAAATGGAGATATGGGTGTTTTTTTGTGTTTTTTAGATTTATTTTGTACATTTTAAGAAAAATATGCTAAAATTAAGAAGAGAAAAAGAAATTATTATTTCTAAAATGGGGAAAAATGTGTAAAAATTGACAAAAAATAACATAAACGCGACCCATTCTGTACCAAAAGTTTATGAACAAATTTTCAATTATGATGTGTTGCTATGTTATTCATTTTGAAATGACCCTCAGGAAAAGAGATATTTTAATTTTTACAAAAACTGGAAAACTTTATCTTGGTTATTACATGAAATTTGCTTAAAAAAACAGTGATTATATTTACATAAGGGACCGTAAATTTTGTAATAAAACAATGATTTATAAATCTGAATGTTAAAGCACTTCTACTATTATACAGAAGATACACAAAAAAATTCAGTTAATTATTTTTGAAACTTTTTTTGTTATATAATGTCTATTGCTCAATTTTCGCAATCTGAAACGCAAATATTTTGCTTTTAAACAAATTTGAAATAGAAAAAAAAATTTCTACATCCCAAACTAACTTGGAAATCTTTTTACAGATAATAGAGGCTCAATACAAGTAGAAAAGCATTTCTTGTGTGTTAAGTATAATATTTCCAAAAATGTTGACTAATTGTCTTAAAATTCAATTCGAATGCAATTATGTTGATGCTAATATTCTAAAATTATTTATTTCACAGTGTCATAGCAATCCTTTTCTTCCTATATACTTTTTTATATAACAATGAGCTACAAGCTTCGATTTGTTGCTGTGGTAGCCAAGTTGTCATGGGTTCGAGTCCTGGTGCCATTGAAGACCCATCGTGTATAGATAAAGGGCTCAGTGTCGGGTATTGTGGAAGATTGGAGTGTTGAGTATCAACTCAAGTGTCATCCGAGTTACTTGACAGAGGCTCAAAATTGTGAGATCTGTCAACAAAAGCTCCAGTGTATCTGCAAAATGCGACGTTTGCAGATTAATGTAGTTTTCTATTTAAATTTCTTCAGCAAGATATAATGAATCAAGTCCATCTAAATTACATTTTAATTAAAAAATATTAACATATATCTTCATTGACATTTAATATAAAATCTTATCCAATTTATTTACAAGGGCCTTTTCAGGCAAATTATCGAGAATATTTTCGGCATTTTCTCTTATACAATTCCTTTTAAATTCTTTAAAAGTTTTAGTGAGGAAATTTTTTATCGAGTTCTTTGGTATTTAAAAGACTGAAATTGACACTTTAATCGTTAGGTATTTTGCTGCATGTGACAGTTGAGAAGTCAGCTCATTTCAACAGATTAAAACTCAAATTCTTTCCAAATACATTAAAAAATCCAGAAAAGAGTTGTGCTTGACTTTAATATTGGGTAAGTTAGTAGGAACAAGTGGAGATTTTTTTTATATTGTAAAATTATACGCTTACATTATGCGATATTTTATTGTAAAATGTGGATACAGTTCTTACATGTAATAGTCATTACTTAAACTAAAAATTTACATGTCTTTAATTTCAAATATATCAGTACTTATTTGTGATATAAACACCAAGTTAATTTTTTTTTTGAAAAACTTATGCGATGTAACTTGTAGTCTCTTTCGAATATGTATTAGTCTGTTACAAAGTGTAAGTATATTTATAATACTTGCTAGACAAAAGAATTTCGGTTTATATCTTATACTTGTCTTCAAATGTTAAAGCTCAGTTTTTTTTCTTTTTGTGTGTGTGTGTGTCTGATTTTAAAATATTCCTACATAAAATAGAAAATTCAGAAGAACTGTGCTTTAAACAGTTATTTAATTTTATACAATTTTAAAATGAAGCATGATTTAATGGTAATAAATAATGATTATTTGATAAAATCAAACTTCAAGGAAGATTTAATGTGGTTACACATCTGCCGAAATAATCCCAAAGAGGCTCCATCGAATTAAGATTCAATGATCAAGCTGGACATTTCATTCAATCTAGACTTCAATCCTCAAAGCATTCATAAGAAATTCCAATTCAGGTGAGGTTAGGCATTATCCTTCACCAAGATATGCTATATGGTATGACATACGAAGCAAGAATCTCGTCCCAATATTTCATAGGAAACAGAATATTCTGATCCTCATGAGGATCAGAATCACTGATCTGCATGTCAGGGATATGTTGGTCAGTGTGATCATCTAGAGATTTTTACCCAAACCATGAAACCACCTCTTCGGTAATGGTATTTTTTGACAGTGTTTAGATATGTAGTATTTGATATCAAGTTCTATCCAGATTATCATAGGGCCTGAATCATTCTCAAAAGTAAACCGGGACTCGCCTGTAAAACCCATTGCTATTATAAGGTTATCTTGAAGGACCCAAGTAAGGGACTTTCTTAACCGTTATAAACGTGCACTTCTGTATCGTCGATATATAGGGGTGCATATAAGAATCGTCTTCACTTGAATCCTTAAATGTGCAAACCTCTACACACCGTAGTAGCAGATATTGTGTTGTCTCTGTTACTGTGCAGTAATACCTCGACTCACGCGAGTTTAGAAAGGCGCGATTTTTAAATCGTGTCAATTCTTTATTTATTTACTTATTTATTTTTCATCACTGAAACTCAGATGGAATTAGTGCCAGAGCCTGATGAAATTGGTAATTTTATGGAAGAAATTGTTGATTTTATCAGGCAAATAAATTTAGTAGTGGATAGTGATGGGGTTCAAGAACTGATGGATTCCCTCAGTAAGGAGCTGACAATGGATGAGCTCATAGAAATGCATGAGATAGAGCAAGACACATTGAAGAATTTTTGTCTTTAGACCCAGTTCAATCAGAAGATCGATTGATGGTTGGAAATTTTTTTTTGGACACAGAAGGCCTCAGTTTAATTGAAGAAAGTTACAAATTTTACAAAATACATACTCCAACGAAGAGCGTATTTTCTCAACAAAGCAAGGAATGAAAAAAAATTAATAGCATGCTGCGAGGAAATTTTGCGGGAGGAAAAAAATCTTTTAGCTGGCAGATTACTTGTTAGATTTTATGAAACCTTCTACATCAAACTAACTTTAGTTTGCTAATTTGTGTTTGGGTTATCTAAGGTTTTATTGAACATTTTTCGTTTCTAAATTATTATTTTCTTTCGTCTCCGTACTCAACTAAAAATAATTTATGTTTTACATGAGAAATTATACCCCGACTTACGCAAATTTGACTTACGTGGTTATTACTCAGTTCCACTTATCACGTACACGTAAGTTCGGGGTAGATCTGAAAAGAGTTGAGGCACAATAATGCTGACCTTCCTAGAGACGTAAGATATAGGAAACTATCTTATAGAGTCTTTGGAGGGCCTGGGACAAGTCTTCAATGTACTAAAATCGGTAATTAATTTAATTAATTAGCCTGTACTTAATGAATTAATGTTTGAAAAAAGTGTATTAATATCAAGAGTCATATCCACTACAAATTTAAACAAATTTATTTGAACTTGATTGGATGAATATAAAGTATTTTATTAACGATTGAAAATTTGAACAAGATATATATATAGGGAGAGAGTGAGCTAATAGTAGGAATTGAAAAAGGGAGATAAAAGTATGATAGAGTACATTAATCTCATTAAACTGGTTCTAAAATTAAATATGCTTATAATTATTGATAATATGAAATTATCAGAATAAATTAATTGATTTAAACTGCTTCTATTTTTTAGCTTATATTTATTATTTTTCCAATGGAAGCAATCACTTTAAAAAGTTGTGGCCCTCCGGTATCCTCCGCTCCCACAATGTGGCCGCGAACGAAAACAAATTATCCACCCCTGTATTAATCTGTTTATTTTACTTATTTGACGAGCTATATTCCGAAAAAGAGGTTTTCACACATTCATCCAATCCTTGTCTCGTGTTAAAAGTGACGATGGTTTAGTGGTGCATATATATATAGTTTCTATGGAGAATATATATGTGTGTGTATTTTTCTTTTCCCCCGTTTCCAATTGTATGTATTTAATCCGTCGTGAGAATTTTCAGAAAATTGTGCATTGATATCTTCAATGTGGAACGTTTCCATGTGTCTGATCCCTTCCACAGGCGAGTCGCATAGTTGTCCGATAGAAGGCTTTCCAACTGCATATCAAATACTAGGAAAGGAAAAGAGGGAGAGATGTAAATCAATCTAAAAGGCAGTCTCTCCCTCTCTGTTTGGAAGCATAGCAGTGCATGCACAATTTAAGTGCAGAGCAGCTCTCCCACATACACACAGTAGAATATATCTCACTGTAATCGACCACCGAGAACCCCTTTGCTTTTAAGGATGCTTTCTTGGGGGTCGACTACTCGTTGAACAATTGATTCAGAAAGATAAAGATCTTCGATTTAAGAGAGTTTTCTTATTCTCATACTGTTTGCTAAACTCTTCAGCAAAGTAAATTTTCCATGCCATTTTTTTCTCTATTGCGTATACATCACGAAATTGTTTTTAAATGAGGACTAGTACCACATTTAATAATTAATGAAGCAACAAAGAGAAGTCCAAACGAATTCCTTTTCAACAGGATACAAAAAATGTATTTTTCTTGCTCGAAATTCGTTAAACTTTTGAGATCAGGCAACTTATATGATTGTAATACTTAAGTAAGGCTGTAATGATGCCGTGAATCATTCATTTTAAAAGAAGGGACAAGATACGTTTAATATAGCAATAAATTATTACGATATTTTTAAAATAAAAATCTCTTCTATATCAAGTTACCAAAAGGAAAACTCTTCTGATTTTTATTCATTTTATACAACATACATTTTATCAGATGAAGTGCTTCACATTAAATATATAGATTAAATCTACATAACAACAAAAATCAAGATCCGATACACATGATAAGACAGTACTTTTTGAGCATGTGTAACACTTAAATATTTTTACCTGGCAATTTAACAAATTTATTTTTCTAAAATAATTAGAAATATATTTTTGATACAAACTTAAACATTTGAATACCGTTTATTATAATATTTATTATATTTAATTTATTTCAAACACATTTTCGATCGTACAGATTCACTATATATAACGGAGATATATATATATATATAATTTAAATATTTTTAAGCAAGAATATACTTTTGCTATTCTTAATTTGCCAAAAAGTTTTTTCAATAGCTTGGTGAAGTTATTTTTTAAAAATATTTTTTCCATAATATTCTACATGTATATTACTAATCTTGATACTTTGTTGTAGAAGCATGATGTTTTTACCAAAGCAATTTCTACTGATTTTTGTTCAAACCAGATATTTTATTTATTGTTCAATTTTGTTACATTCAGCAATATATGATACGCAAGAGGAATTATATTTATCTTTGATAGTATTCTACTCTCTATCTTATTTTTAAATGTTTTTCTATCTTACGTTGTAAATAATACTATAAGTTATTATTTAAAAAAATTTATTTTGTGCTTTCTCGACTTCATTCGAAGTTCTTGCATTAATTATTATTAGTCTTCGTGATTAACTTTTAATTTCTCTTTTCGATGATTATTTAATAAACAGAAAATTTTGATAATAATATTTCATTCAGATGGCATCTTTAATTTTCTGATAAAAATGTGTTATGATGATCATATTTTCTTTATTCAATTTGACTTAATCCTCTTAATTTCTGTTTGTTGTTTATATTCAACTCTTTCTTCTTCCAAGACACTATATTGCTTCAATATATTACTTAAATGTATTCCTACATTCATTTTAAAAGACATGCTCGTATTTAAAAATTACAAAGGAATAATTTTTTAATAAAGACTATAATACCAAACTATTAATTGAGCAAGATGAAACTTGTACTTGTGTTTATCTTTGCATTATCCACCAATGGGAAAAACAGTAATAAAATAAAGCAAAAGCAGTGTACTGATATCAGATCCATCTTATGTATAATATGGATAAAAATGAAAAGGGTGTTTGTGTGACAATTCTATCGGTCAAAGCCCTCCGTAGAATCCTAAGCGAGTTCATTGTTCTGTACTTAATAGTGGGCTTAAATGGGGATAAAGGAACAAGCAAAACATAATTTCGTCATGTTTTTATTAAAAGAAAATGGTATAAACGTTCAGAAAACGCAATAAAAAAGTTTTTGATAAAAAATAAATATGAAATACACGAGAAATTTGACAAATATTGTTGATCGATTATTTACAAAAAAAGTGTGTAGGTTTAATAGCTTGACATAATAAATAATATTTTCGTTTCCTTCACTGAAGCATCAACATTTTAACACCGAGTAAAGGAAATTATTTCTTTTTCTCATTTCAAATTTACTCTTATTTTATTAATCTCCTTTTATAATCAATTTTTATTGTTTATTAAAATTTTAAATGCATATCAAGATTAATCAAAAACAAAAAAGAAGTATTTGCGACTTCGTTTGCAATCTAAACTCAAATTGTAGCTTTAGTAACAATTAATTAATGATTACTATGTTAATAATCATCTACATCGAAACAAAATTTATTACTTTTAATCAAAATTATTAGACATTTTTTTGGAGTCTGACACACTGAATTTGAAGAGAAAAGAAAACTCAACATTAGTCTTAAAAAATTTTTTTGATAATGTTGTGGAAAAGGCAACAATTTTTTATACATTTTTAGAGTTTCAAGAATATATAAATTAAAATTGATTATCATTTCGCATTTTACGATTAAAAAATCACGTGATTTAAAAATATACCACGTCATTATTCTTGTATGTTCTATTGATCATTCATGCCAAATGGTATCGATCAAATGAATAACGGCGCTCTTAGTTTGTAACTTGCCCCCAAACTGGATTGTAGAGTCGTGCAGAAAACGCAAAAAGATTTCTAACTGTTAGAGAAAGGAGCAAAACAGAAAGCAAAACAAAATATGTAAAATAAAAAAGTAGGGGGAGGGCTTAGTGAGTGCACCCTCCACTAACTCAGAGCGCTGAGAATTGCCCAGTTGTTAAATTATCAGCGATTTTCCGCACAGAAGAATGGCATATACAATGAGGGAGGGGATCCTGAGAATTCCATCACCTGTGTTTCTCGACCGACGCCGACAAGTTAGCCCAAATGTTTAGTTTTCCACTCCACCTTTTCGAATCGAATCGATTTTCATCATTCCGCCTTAAGAAAGGTCTTCCTATTGATTCTCCATTTAGCGAGGGAGTCTTTGTGAATCACGAGATCTAAATCCCGTAGAGATCTTTAAGAAAAATGGTTTTTGCACGAAAAAATCAAATGTATAATCCATCCTTTTCTTAGACGAGTTCTATTCAAATGTGTAAGTGGAAAACCGTTGAAAAGACATTAGTTGTTTTTTTTTAACTTTCTTCTAATGGAACGTAGAGAAGAATTTGTCAGAAGCGATTATTTTTTTTCAGTCATTTCAATTTGATTTGAAATATCTTTCAGTAAAAACAAACCATAAAAAAAGCTCACATTTTTATTTGATTTAAAAATATCTCTGTGAGATTTCGTTTAGTAAGGAATAAATTTACTTTATCATTCCCGAATTGGTTAAGAGAATTCGAACTGAAATTGAGGATTGTAAGACAAATTGTAGTCTTATCAATCTGTTTTACAATCAAAACAAGGAAACTGTTTTGAGCTAAATTATCAGTGCAAAGTTTATAATCATCTTAGAGAGTTACGGATATATAATGCAAGATAGATATTTTTAATTGAAATTTTATATAATAAGACCATAAGTGCCTTTATTCATATATTTATTCATAATAGTTTTTAGTTCAATTCGAATAAAATATCAAAAGTATTTATACGCTTGAAAGGCTATTTCCATAACCAAACCCTTATAAACTAAATATAATAACAATATTACTCATGAAACGATCTCTAACTGAAGTCTTTCAATATCTAGACTCAAATTCACTGTACTAAGGACTTCAGGTGAGTTCACCTCGGAATTCTCTTCTGAGCTGTCATTCGTCCAACACACTTATTGTTCTCTCAATGAACTCCTAAACACTTCTAAACCATCACGTATCAATCTCTGAAATCTCCCACCATCCCTATTGATTACTAATATATAAATACTCATTTACATAAATTGCGGCTCCTTCACAAAGCAGGGATCTCATATCAAACAACTTCATAAAGTATCCAAAGAGGTTAATGCGTGAGAACCTACTTCGAATGTAATAATGGAATACTCTCATATTTGTTATATATATACGCGTGTGTGTGTATAGATATATGGATGTTTTTTCTGTCTGAAATAGAATTCGGATCCTATTGTTATATGAGACAATATTACAGCCTAAATAAAACAATATGATGCATAAATAAATAGAAGGATTAATTGAATGACGTAAAACCAGAAGTAGACAATATTTATTTGAGAATTATCACTACACCAAGAATAAAAAAAAGTGTCGGATGAAATAAATCTTAGACGACTTACTGGTATCGAACGACAAAGTAAGTCTACTTAAAACCTTTTCCCAATATGATACGTAAAAAGGCTTCTCCATGCTAGGCAGCACAAAGAAATCTTATACCTTTCACAATATTTGTATTGAATATCGATTGAAAAAATAGGTCAACAACTCCTTTCCCCTTTCTCCCAGAGAAAGGAAATACTAGAAAATAGGAAGTTTATACCATTATATTCGCATTTTTAGTGGAGAAATATAGAGAAAATAAAAATTTTCAGTCTTCTGTGTGTTTTCCTCATGCACAAGAAAAGTATGAGTTATTATTAATTGATCTCACTTTTTAGTTCCTCATGGATCTTAATTCAATCAAGAAAGAATAAAGTCTGTTAAAATCCCAGGGTTTTATTTGGAAAATCTGATCTATTGAAGTTTTAATTTTTATATAATATAATAACTACATAACTTTTTGTTAGAAAAAATATTGGGATTTAATTATTTTCTACGTATGAGATCTCTTTATTTAAAAAAAAAATTGAATTCTTTGAGTCTGTTGATATGGGTGGATACAAGTATTAAATAAGTTGCTAAAACAACACAACGTTAATAGTCGTTATTCTATATATGTCTTATATAAAATTTCATTAAGCAATAAATTATTATACAGTCAAATTCAAATTTGTTGTTGCTTTATGTATTATTTTTTGGAAAATTGTCAAATAAAAATAATATTGTTTTTTGAAAATGACATAGTGCACTCATAGATTGTATTGTACGAATTTAAAAGAATATTTAATAAAAAAATTAATTACTTTTTTAGCGGGACATATGTTACGTGTAAAAATAAGTTGGTCACGTATTATGAATTAGGAAAAGTAATAATAAAACAGAAAAAAAATTTAATCGTAATATTGAGATGATTCTGTTGCAAAAAAACTAAGCATTATTTAATGAAAGATCAATTTCAATGACTTTTTTTTCAAATAATGGAGTGTTCAATCTGGAAATCAGTATTATAAATGGCTTCTCATACGACTCCGGTACTTATAAATTCAAGAAGCAAAAATAAAGTTGAAGATTTGGTTAATATAAGATTGCCGTTAAATCAGTGCTTCTCAATGCTTGCGACCTAATTTTCAATCATAATTTTCATTGCGCTCCCCCTTTACACAATAAAAATATATGGTTGCAATAATAATGCACTTTTGACGTTAAAGGCAAAATACGATTTTAATCATAAACTGTACAAATTATCAAGATAAGTATTAAATTTTGTATATGACAAGCCTATGTGAATCCCTAGTAATTTTTAAACTTGTTCTTAATTTTGTATAGTGAGTTTAATTATAAAACACACACATTGGCAGTACTGATATATTTATAAGTATATTGTCACGAAGATTCTTGAAGTAGAATAGGTAGCAATACAACGCGGTTGAATAGAGCAACGAGTATTTATTGAATGTAAGAAGGCAGGCGTGATATACTTGATCGTACACCAAATGAACTGACCCCCACAGCTCGTGGGAAGCAGCTTATATATTATACTGTGGTGACATATAGAATATTCTCTAGAAGTATTTTAATTAACATGAATTTGCATGCGCGGCAACTCTCTGGAAAGTTCCAGAGAATCAAATAAAAAAAACTGGCTAATAGCAGTCGGTAGGTTTTGAACCCGAGACCAGCAGTTCTACAGGCGGCGGCTCTACCTCTAGACCACTCGTTCGTTGAACTGTTTACAAAATATAGCAATATTATATCAATATAAATGTGTATTTTATTTTTTATTATGTCCGAATGTATATTTTGTTTTGCTTCCTTTCAGTCAATTTATAATTTTTTAAATCCTTTGTTTTTGACTTTTCGATATGCTCGCGCCCCTCTCACAGGGCTATCACGCCCCACAGTTTGCGAAGCGCTGCGTTAAATGCTAAAATCATTTGACTTTCTTGTAAAATAGGAGGAATTTTATTTGTGAAAGATTTTGAAAAACACCTTTTGGGAAATTTTAACCACATTTAAAATCTAGAGACATGTGTTGTCGAACTTTTTACTTAACATTAAATTTTTTGTAAATAAAAATTTTATAGAAATAAAGATAAGATGACTGAAGTATGGATGTAGATAATCTTCACTGTTTTTCGATCTGGGCTTTAATTTAAAGAAAAAAACAACAAATAATGTTTTATCATCAAGGAGAAGGAGCATTTGAGCTGTTATCAAAATCAAATTAAGAAGAGGATGCTGCTTGAATTAGGGGGGGGGGGGAGAAACGTTTTAACAACAATAAAAAAATCATGTAATTTATTATGAAATTTTTTTCAAAAGTTGTTAGAAATAAAAAAAGTGGATTAAAATAATGCCGATAAATTATATAAAACAAACAAATCAACATAATAGAAAATTATTTAAAAAAATAACGCTTTTTAACTGGTAAACAATTGCCCAACAAATTAATATGTTTGTAATTTTTAAGCAGAGCTATGTATTTTTTAATTTCTGAACTAGTTAATTTTTTAGCATATAAAAAATAAATAGGCGGAATCTAAAAAAAATTGTTTTAATAAAAGGTGATTTAAATTTCCTTTTTATTTGCTCCGAACTCTTTTAACTCATTTTTTCCACAATTTTTTGCTGTTATTTTTGTTTTATTTGAAAGATAATGTTTAAACAAATGTCGAATTTTTGGACACAAAAAAAATTTATCTCCGGACAAAATAATTGCTTCTGTCATGGTATTATTCAGAAGGGAGCTAAAAATATCAAAAATGTGGTAGCGTCAGAAAAAAAATTACTTTTCTCCCTTTCCCAAAAGAACAAGAAATAAGAAAACATTTCTCTTCGTGGAGCCCACTTCAAAATGCAGACTGATTTGACTGTGTGCTGCATCCTACGAACTGCAAATTAGAAAAATTTCATTGAGCGTTAAAAACCGCAGGAAAAAAGAGTATTTTCTAAAAACTTTGCAAACGATAAGCGTATTATCCAAAGTACACGATTTCATTTTTTTTCTTTGGCTCGGTTTTTTATGCACCAAAATAAAGAAAAATTTTTTTAGTCTATTCATTTTGCAGAAGGTCGCCAGCGAAACGCAAAAGGTAATCAAAATTAAAATATGCCGTTAGTGATTTAAGGTAACGGGAACACCAAAAACAGTTAATTAAGCTTAAAGAATTTTTTTTTAGTCACAAGTGAGAGAAGGAGTAGATGAGGTATAGGGGAAAAAATGCACAATTTTTTCCCCTGCTTTAATGATCATATAATGAATGGAATAGAGGGAATTATTAACTCGGTTCCAACTAAAGATGTGTTTCCGCTTTTTCATTATACAAGTATGAAATAAATTTGAGTCTTACTTTTATTGATGAATATTAAAGAGAAGAAAAAATATAATAAAAAAGCACATGTTGGAATTCAATAAGGAGAATTATTTGCATTAAACAAAGTTTTTAGTGCCCATTTAACCATTAGCAAATTCTATAAGTAAAGCAAAGGTAAATGAAGATAGAAATATAAATAAATGTTTTCATTAGGAACTTGCTTCGAATTCTTTTTTAAAGGAAAATTTTCCAGGGAAAGAGTTGGTTAAAAAAGTTATTTATTTTGTAGTTGTTTTATTATTGAAAAAATATTTCCTCATCAGGATTCCTGAAATATTTAATTATATATTGTATTGCTTCAACAACACGTGCTGATGTATGTCTAGTCTTTTTTTATAGGAAGACTTTTTATAAGAGTGTATTTTATTCGTACTTTTGACAAAGGCAAGATATTTTACACCAGCATCTACAACAGGAATCGAAAAACTTGTAGCTGCAGCGTGCCAAACAAGTATACCAATATGATTCAGCGTGCCACGCTATAGGACATCTTTGAAAGAATTCTATTCTCGTGATAATTCATGCAGAATTATAAAGAATGGAGGTCAATAATTTAGATTTACAGCTTTTTAATATAATAATTTTGCATCGTTTAAAGATATTTCTTAACATAAAAATAAACAACATAAAATGTAACTATTTCTTCAATGAAAATTTAAAAAATGATCATTGTACATATATTATGTATTTTTTTTTATATAAACATATTTATTAAAATAAAAAATAGAAATCGTAAAATATAGTTATTCGCCTTCATTACAGTTATATAAAAAGATAAACAAAAACATTTTAATGCGAATTTAGTGCTTGCATCACTCTACTTTCTTATCGCAAAATCAGGGGTATAATGTTTGGCTTTCGGTTTGGCATGGTTTTGAGATTTCGGTTTTTAAACAAATATTCTCAAAATATTCTTCATAAGAGGAAAGATGTTTTACTTTGATATATAGAACCTAAAGTGAAAAGCAGAGTATATGTTTTTTTCTCTCTTGAAATAACAAAATCTCTCCAGCAATGATATTCGATAATTTACAAACTAGCTGTACATTTATCTTTCAGAATTTTCGTAATTCCTTGAATCTCCATAATACGGAAGATGGTTGTCAAACATGGTGTATTACAAATTTATCAACTTTCATCCACTCAAAAATTGATAAATTTGTAGAGTAGTGCAAAGTGTGCCACTGAAAATGGCACCGCGTGCTACATATGGCAAGCTTAACTTAGGTTGCCAACCCCTGATCTGCAACATTATATGCAATACATTTTTTTGCATTGAACCAAGTTGTTTGGTAATTTTCGCAAAAGACAAAATATTTCCATTCTATTTTTATTATTATTATTGCATTTTGAAATATACTGGCACCAAACAATTCTAATTAATTTCTTTACGGTATAAAAATTTGTCGATTTAGTTAATTTCAATGTTTATTTGCAGCAAATTTTAGCATTAGTCTTGGAATGGATAGTTTTTAGAAATATATTCTTTTATTAATTATACATATTACATCCTCTTTCCCCTCCAATAAAACTTAAATCTGTATTTTTTTTGAAAAATAAAAGCTTGTTAAAATTTATCTGGTGTTTATTTATTTATCTATATATTTTCCCTTCATGAACCTTTTTTTATCATTATCTTTTAAAAACAGAACATGTTAATTTGCATATTTAAAATGCTGCAGACAAACAAACAGAATAAGAAAATTTAAACAAATAAACAGCAGTTTAAGAAATCACGTCAGGCCAGGGAGGACATGCATCTACATTTATATGGTTTTTAACACTTTGATGAATTACTGCATAATTATTAGGCTGTAATACCGGTGTCCAACTCATAAGTTGCAGGTTTAGACTTATGTTATTTTTTAGATCAACAAAAGAATTATAGTCCGTCATGATGAGGAATTTAGCATGGACTTCTAAATAACATTATAATTTCTTTGTAGCAAATATTATGGCGGTGCATTCTTTTCTCTCTGATAGAATTCCCTTTCTGAGTTTCTTACTAAAGTATAATGCAGGATGTTATTTGTCTTGATAATCTTTGAAATCTTATGAAAGAGTTCGATGCATCAGTTTGAAATATTAACTCTATATTGAAATCTGGTGCTTATGGTATAGGCTGGTGTAACAATTTTTTTTAAAACCTTCAATGGCTCTTGCGCACGCCTGTCCACAATTATCTTTTCTTTCCTTAGTTTCCTTTTCAAGGTTTCTATATCAAAGGTGAAACTATAGATGGTAGCATAGGAATATAATGGTTAAAATATCCCACTAATCCTAAGAACACTCTCACTAAACTTTTTGTCGTCATCACTGGAGAATCAAGGACAGTTTTTAACACGCTTTTATAAGTTTCACTTGCATGTAACGGAATCTTAGAACTCGATTTTTACCCATTTAAAAAGATCGGATTCATTCGAAATTTCGCACACTTGTCAAGGACCGATGACAATACAATATTTTCATAATTTTGTCCCATTGTCCTTTTCAGGATCGTCAGGAATAAGGATAATCAGATTTGGCGACAATTCCAGATAAAACGTCCAGATTTGGCGATTTATTGCATATATCATTTTTAAATTTGGCGACTTGTTCCATGTACCATTTCCAGATATGGTGACTAATTTCATACATCATTTCCAGATTTGGTGACTTATTTCAGATCTAGCGACTAAAGAATAAGGTGTAACCCTAAAGCAACTGTTTTGATTTTAAAGCTAATTTTATGCAAGTATAAAATACACTTGCGGTTAATAGAAATAAAACAAAAAAAATTATTTTTATAAAGCAATACGTTTAGAAGTGATGATACGAATTAACATGAAAGGAACACGTTTAAAAGGTGAAGAAATGATTGACACTTCATATTACCATGCTTTTATTAACTCGCTTTCTTTAATGTCTGTCCGGGTGGAATTTTGTAATTGATTTTAAACTGTGTGACTTCCCGAGGAGCTAGAGACTTGAAATTTGGACCATAGATGAGAAGTGGATAACAATGCATGAAAATGTTAAAAAAGAAAACAAAAACGAAAAGGAGGAATTTTATAATTTTTAGTCCGTTATATAAAAACATGGTACATTAAAAAAAAATTTTAATTCGAACTTTTTCTTCTTTACACACTTTTATTTGTTTGACCTGTTCAAAAGAGACGGAATCTAATATAACGATACGGGACTCATTCAAGGCCTCGTAAACAGAGAGAATAAATACACTTCAGACCCTTTAATTAATATCCATTGAAGAGCAGGACTAATTCTACAGCCACGTAATTCCAGCTTCAAATATCAAACTCAAGGATAAATTTAACAATAAATAAATGATAGTTTAAAAAACTGAAAAACACGCTTTTATTGTAGTTCGAACTAAAAAAATGAAAAATAAATTATAGTTTGAAAAAAACTAAAAAACACGCTTTTATACTGAATCGAACTAAAAAGTAAAAAAATAATTCTTAATAAAGAATAAAATGATTAACAAAAAAATGAATGTCATTGGGGTAAAAGCGTGGGGTGTTCTATAAATGTATGAATTGTCATAATTTTTAACTTCTATTCCGAAAAGCTGAATTAGTGTACAAATGTAGTACAAAGCACCCCACGCTTTTACCACAATGCTATTCATTTTCTTGTAAATCATTTTATTCTTTATTAAGAATTATTTTTTTACTTTTTAGTTCGATTCTGTATAAAAGCGTGTTTTTTAGTTTTTTTCAAACTATAATTTATTTTTTTACTTTAACTTCTCATTAGGTGTTATTATACACAACCCACACACAATATGCCCTAAGTATTTTGCTCAACCTTTAGAAAATTTACACTTAATTGGTTTGCTACATAAGCCAGCATCGTTTATTTTTCTCAAAACAGCATTTGATTAATTAACATGATTATACTGCTGTGTCCTCTAAATAAAGGATTTCAAAGTGTTCTCACCCTAAAGAATTTCAGCCATTATTTTGCTAAGGCAAAATGGTGCATTTTTAAGTCCAAACGGCATGCAAAAAGGTTTAAATGTTCTAAAAATTTTTTTTAATTAATGACTAATCTTTACGCATTAGATGTTTAAGATATTTGCCAATTTCCTTTTGTAAAATCTGAAATAGATACGAATTATTTGCAGTTGCACTCGTTCCACTCGGAATGAGTGGTACGAGTAATTATAAATAAAATGATTGCAACTATAATAAAATTATTGTAACAGTTTCCACTCGTTGTTTTATATCTGGCAATGAAAAAATCGCGCTTTCGCCACCTTATTCAGTTTTCAATAATCAATTCAGGATCTAGGGGGGGGGGATTACTTCCATCTAGTTCTAAAATCATGGGAGACGTGTAATCTGAATAAAAGGTTTTATTGGTTTCTGATTTTTAATATCTAAATTTGCCTCGATAAAATTCTGTATTGTTTACAATTGACCTTCTGCGAGTTAGGTATTATGCATTACTACATGGATTTTCACCCGTTTATTAGGAAATAATTTCGAAAATTTAATACCAGATCATGTAATTCTTAAATTTGTTGTTTATTTAACTTATCATTTTAGGATAGATTTCCTCCGTATATTAAATTTCTGGTTTATCTCATGTAATCACAAGATTATCCAATTCGGCTCACTGATAGAGGCTTAACATGTTAACGTGGTAAACTTTGATTGTTTTTTTTCTTCGTAACTTTTCAGCATAAATAGTTTCGGATAATTTTTTCTCCATCTTACTAGAACCTATCTATTCATCTGTTAATGATATGTTGGGTTTACTCGTCGTGTCCCCACTCACAAAATCTATATCAGGAAATTCTCTTTTAACAGCTTTACGATCGTATCGCTTTTTTTCTTTTGTATGTGTATGTGGTTTTCATCTCCAACATTTTAACTAAAACCATCTTTTTACACACATTTCTTAAAATCAATTTATTAGTTGAAAACGTATTGAACAACATTATTTCCTTCATCCTCAAAATTCTTCCCATTGTTCATATAATAATATTTTTTGCAGGTGTTCTAATATTTCCATCTTAAACTTATTCGGAAAGTGTAAGCCCGGACTAAATAATTCGTAAATCCAGTGTGCAATATTTCTTAAAGCAGACAGAGCCACAGGAACTTTAGGCAAGGCTTTTAAAATTCTTTTGATTGTTTGGTGAAATCTTCCAGATGGTTTACTTTGAGATTGGTGTGTTGAACTTCTATAATGCTACTTTTAATTCAAATTTTTCTAAGAATTAAATAGATTGCTGCTCATAAATTAATTTCCATTATCAGTCTGTATTTCTTTTGGGATATCCATTCTGCTAAATATTTGTAGCATTGCTTCAATTATTGACATTGATCTAATATTAGGAACAGATAAGAAATTAGATGTTTTGAAGCTAAGCAAGCAGCTGTAATAAAATATTTGTTTCCATTGAGAAATTTTAGTAGAGGACCGCATGCATCAAAGTTTACTTTTGAAAATGCTTCAAAAATTAGGGTTCTTAATCAAAGGAACTTATGATTTATCGTTATATTTTCTTATCTTTGACAAAAATTGATTTAAAGTTATACCGTACTCTTTTATTTCTTTATATTAATTTGGCCAGTAAAATTATCTTGCTAATTTGTTTTTAGTTTTAGCAATGCCAGGAGTACTATCATGACATAATGATTTTATTTGTTCGCTATATTTCTCTGGAACTACAATTGCGAGGTGTGATAAAAAAAAAGGTTACAAGCCAATAAAGAAATATTTATTAACAATAGACAGAAAATACAAAGGGGAATTAAGAGGCATACTCGCTATCACATTTCGACATAATCACCAAGTCTATTTAGTCATTTATTCAGAACGCAGAACCAGCTTGCTTAACCCGTCTTCGTAGAAATCAGGTCCCTGTTCATTGAGTCAGGTCTCGGCGGATGTTTTCACAGCACTGTCATAGAATATCGCAGCACATCAGAAATGATACGCTGCACGCTACCACAGCTCAGTCCCAGCTCTGACAAGATTTCAGAGTTACCCGTCGATGATTTTAAATCATTTCTTCAATTCGTGTCGTGTTGATTTCTGTCGTTGAAGAACTTGGCCGGCCGCTCCCTGCCGTAATGTGGTTTTCGACATCCTCTCTCTCTGTCTGCCTGATTGCTTCTTCACCATAAACTTCTACGATTTAACGGTGAATGTCAGATGCGGGGACACATTCTTTGCCCATAAAAATCGAATCACGGCTCGCACTTCCAAACGAGACCATGCCATTTCAATCGTCCTTTGGACAAAGTGTCCTCGGGCCCAGGGCCTCGTGTTGGGAAGGAGAAGGGCTCTTCTTGCTCTCAACTCACCCTCAGTAAGATCATGATCCAAATAATTTTATTCGGCAAAAATCTTGTTCCCGGACATGTTCTCCAAAAAAGTGGGGAATTTCGAACAACACACCAACTGACAACAGTGGCAAGACTGCCTTATTATGTCATGTACGTCGTCCGTGTCTAGGGTCAGGCCTACCACCACATCATCACCATTCCTTACTTGAGTGCGAATCATGTACATTTATTTGTTACAGGTTACCACATGCAGAAGCATTTGACAACGGATGCTATATACAGACTATTTAAAAGAATTGCAGATAGGGCCTACTTTTGCATAAGAGTCCAGGATCTCAAGAAGTCTGAAGACGTCACCATCAATGAAACTAAATCTTTCTTTAGTACTTAAATTCAATAAATTCCTTAGAATTTACTTCATTTAAATTCTAAGTTTCCTTATCTTCATCATTAACTGATATATATATACTGGGATCATTTATAACGTCAGCTGTTGTTATATGGCAAAATTCGCAATTAAAATATCATTTTCCACTAAAGGTTGGCATACCAAAAATTTATTGTATCTAAACAGGCTATCGAGTCATTTTTAAATACATTTTCTCTACAAATTTTTAAGAAATAACATTCACTGCAGTTCACGTGTCTAAAATAATAGGCATTTCAAAACCATTAGCTGATAGTATGTCTCTAACCAACAGTTTAAGCCCTACTGCCGCCGCACAGAGGAGCTGATGCATCTTAAATTTGTGGAGGCTGAAAAATCCTCCCGTTGGAATGGAGTAGTAATTTAAAGAAGGGTGTAAACTCAGGTGTTGTCCTCCAAACCATGGTTCAAAATTATGAGATGTATCTCCAATAGTCCTCGTGTTGCTTTACATTGCGACGTTAATAAACACTCCCTCCCGCGTGCTTTTCTGCTTTCTCTTCCCTACTCTTTCTTTTCCCGCTCTCCTGATCCCCTTTTGTTTCCTTTTGTCCTTTTTTCCGCTCTTCTTTAGTGGCACCAAATAATTCGCGAATAAATTCCTCGTCATAACCACGACTAACACAGTAATCAACTTATCCAAGTGAACGGCTTTAAATTCGGATTTTAGAATTAAATCCAATTCTTCTGCCGTACTTTTAAATCTGTTGCTCCTAGCAAAATATGTCATTTTGCTGGGAGTAACAAATTTCCTTCAATTGACTATTAATTAAAACTTAATCCAACAAATCGTTATTATATCATGAAAAATAACTTTAATTGACTTGCTTGTCAACTCTATCAGACAAAGTATCTCCGCATTTATTTAGATACTTGAAATCTGAATAAAATGATATGTTTCCTCATAATATTTCTAATATAATAGAAGTACTAGAATTCTATTATACTAAAAAGAGTACAATAGAAATCCAGAAAAAATAAAATACTTTAAACTAATTTAAATGTAAATTGTATAACAAATACAAATAAATGTTGAACACATTTATCTTTCAGTCAATTACACTTTTAGGCACAGCACAACGTTTATATATCAACTTATATTTATATAAACGTGTACGCAGTGTCCCAGGACTATTGGGACAAACTTTAAGGGGAGATAGGGGACATCACAAGGAATTAGATTTGCATTGTAACCCGTGGCCGGAAAAGTCATGGGAAAGTAGTGTGACGTCCAAGAAATGAAAAGAAGAGACGAAGCAAGAAACAAGACTGTGAGGATTATCTGAAATGTTTATTTATCAAAGATAACACATGTGCTGTGGTAGATGATGTATGAAAATGTCACAAAAGATACTCTTAAGTTTCCACCACTGCTAGAAACGCATTTGTTACACCATTGGACAATGGATTGGTGGACTAGCAATAATACACATGGATTTTGTTGGATATCTGCAGCAGCAGCTGGTAAGTATGAAATATAAATAAAATAAATTCAATTAATATATCAAAAGTACAAATAAACAAATTTTTCCTTCAGATATTAGCAAAAATCCTGGTTTGAAAATTCTCTGATTGGAGGCTGTTGAACCATCACTGAAAATGTAATTTGAAGGGTCCTCATAAAAAAAGGGGCGTTTGTGATGGAATGTATTCCTATTACAGTACTGCTTTCTTCAGAAACATATTAAACTATGATCGCAGATACACTGAACAAAAAAAATCGGATCACACCTAACCGGACCTAAAAAACACATCTCATTACTGAAAATGCAAATCATTACCTTTTGATCTCCAATGATTGATGAGCTGAAGCTTCAGCGCAATGGAATAAAGCATCTGGATGGTGTATAAAACGAAGGAAATTCCAATGCTAAGCCTAACTTCATGCAAATGGGGCTCTATCAACCCACGTGGACTATACCAATACCTTGCAGACAAATTCGCAAACAGTAAAATGAATAGATGCTTGAGAGAGAATATGCAAATGGACTAAAGGAAGCAGGACGGTCAAATTGCAGAATCACTTCATGTTGCTGTCGTAGCGATTCTATCATTCAACAGTGTTGGCTGGAATGGAAGGTCGCAGTCAATCGAAAGGGACGGCAAAACACGAGGATGAAATGATCAGTTGCAGGTTTCCTTATCAATGATGCGACACGTAACCGGGATGCCAGAGAGTACAATGATCGTTGATAGGCGACTCAACAAATGCGATCTAAGACCATGAGGGTCATTGCACCGACTGCCCCTCACCGTTGTACATCGCCAGACACGTTTGTAGGGGTGTCGGGTGGACCTGGAACTGCAAGGAGAAGAACAAAATAGTTTTCAGTTATGAGTCCCGGTTTAAATTAAACCCAATGACCAGCGAAGACGTATCTGGAAACATCCAGAACAGCGGTGGTATAGTCCCCCAATTTTCGTTATTCAATATATAGCCCGAAAACAACGAGTTATGGTATGGGGTACTATTTCATTTGATGGCTGGATTTCTTTGGTTGCCATCTGTGACACCCTTACAGTATCGTGTTGCTATGCTGTGAAGTGTTGCCCTTCCTTCCACGAACCTCTGGACATATATTTTAATAGGATAATGCCTGGTTGCCAACACATCTTTCTACTGCTTGTTTTCGTGTTTCTTCAACACTTTCCTGGCTAATGCGGTCAACAGATCTCTTCCCAATATAGCACTTTTGGGTTCTGACGTGGTCAAGCTCCTTCAACCATCCATGGATCGTGACAATTTTACTCGCCAATTCCAACGTGTATGAAGAGCAAGAGGAGATGCGCCAACTCTATGAGTCAATGTCCAACTGATAACAGCTTGCGTCAGGGCCGAGGGGGACCCCAACGCACTATTAATTTATTTTGTAGGTTGTACCTGAATTTAATGACTAAAGAATTAAATTACTATGTTACTGTAAGTGTTTCATTTTCCTTACATGTACATCACATCTAACGATTTTTGCTCCATGTGGATAACACTTACATCTTGAATTCGTCGCTCTTTGTGTCGTATAATATGTATATATATAGGCATATTATACGACACAAAAAGCGACGAATTCATGAAGTAAGAATTATCCACATGGAGCAAAAATCAGTAAATGTGATGTACATGTGTGTGTATGTGTTCATGTGTAGATTCCCAAAATTGAGAATGGTATTTTGAACGTTTACTGCAATATCTGATAAATAACAAACTAAAGTTTCCATAAGAATAATCAAGCGTTTTTCTTATTTTTCTTTTTGTTTGTTTCTCGAAATAGGAATAATGTTAAACTTTTTCACAAACGGCTCAATAAAAAATGAAAAACGTAGTGAACTTCTCAGTGTTTTGCTAATTTAATGAGTTAATTTATTTATTGTAACTTTTTGCTATAAAGCGTTCTTACAGTTACATGAAAAATTTAAGTATATTAATAAATTTTTACTTAGAAAACTATTTTTTACAAGCTGAAAAACTCTGAAAATGATCCCTTAGAGAGAAACGTCTGAGAGTGATCCTTTTTTTAGTCAGCAAATGGTCAAATAAGGACAAATCTATTCCAGACACATATTTTTGCATTGATTGGGAAACACCTTGGGTGTATCCAAATAATAGTACAGAATAATTGGAGAACGAAGACTTATCAATATTTCAATAAGAAGACGGAAATAAATTTTAAGCATTCTTGTACAAAAGATTATTCAATCCTCAAGAAAAATTCAAAGTTTATTTCAAAATTCCGAAAGCTTATTCTATTGGTATCATCAGAAATTAGAAGGTTCTGTTAATTGTGTTCTCTTCAGAATGCAGGACCTTATCACCATACCTTTAAACCAAGAGAAAAAAAAACACCCTCTCTCTCTATATATATATATATAATTATGGCAGCATAAAAAAAAGATACTATCTTTCTCGAAAAATCCTATTTCAAAGCCGAAATTATTTTGTAACACTATTCTTCTCTGCGATGAGAGTAAATTCAATATTTACCGGAATGTGTGTGATGGACAATACAAAGAGTAGAGGAAAGATGAGTTAGAACTGGATCCTGAAAACATTTAAGTATGGAGATAGAACTATTCTCGTTTGGACGTTTATGGCAATTAGAACTTGTCTTCATTGATACTTTTAAGGATAAACTTGTGTATGCATATGTATATAGAAATCATAAGGAATAAATTTCAAAAAGTACCGCTAAAATAGTACTTGAGTCAAACTTCATCTACCAGAAGAACAATTACCAGAAATATACGACAAGAATTATTAAGTAATACATTGGCCTCTAGAGGTTAACGGTCAACCAGCCTTTTAAGTCTAATTTGAAAACTAATAACATTAGAAACTGGAAAAACTTCGATAAATTATTTTTTCAACAGTTATTTATTGAATTTCTCAAACTTTTTACACAATATACAAATAAGGAATCACATTTCTTTGCAAATCCCCACTGTTTTATGGGGAAAAAATCATTATTGATCTTTCTTTGTGAAAAAAATTTAATAAACTGGTTCTTATGAGAATTATATCTGTCTCTACAAGTAATGTATTTACAGCATCGAGAGAGACTTTCTATGCCATCAATCAAATCGTTAGACTCTGGAATGGAAAGCAATGGCCTTGCATTGAACAATTTGCCCTACAGATCATTTATGGACCTTAAAACAGGGCTTGAAATGTCCACTTGTTAATCGAAATCATTTTAATGATGCTTTATTGGATTTAGGTCCGAAATCAAGTTGACCATTTTATCGAGTCCAAATCTCAAACTTCAAAATATTCATCAACATGTCTAGTTCGGGTGAGGTAGGGCACTATCATCATCAAGATGAATTCCTCACCATTTTCCCTAGAATATGGTGTAACATGTGGAGCAAGAATCATGTGCGAATGTTTCACAGGAATCAGAGTTCCCCCATAAACAATCAAAGCTCGCCTGATATACATGTATGTGACGTGCAGGTCAGTGAGATCATACAGAGATATTTCAACCCAAGCCATGAAATAACCACTCTGTTAACCGTATCTTTCAACAATGTTAGATCTGTAGTGATTGATATCATGTTCTCTCCAGATTAGCAAACGACATGAATCCTTCCCCAAAGTAAACCAGGATTCATTTGTAAAACCCATTGCTAAGGGCCCATGTCAAATGCATTCTTACCCATCGTAAGTGGGCACTTCTCTGTCTTCAATTAAAAGGGATGTCGTCTTGCATAGAATGCTCAATAGTGAAGACGTCTGGGCATCATAGTATTAGATAGTGTCATATTCTTTTCGCGGTGCAATGGTCTGAAATGAGTTGATACTCAATAGTATTAATACACCTTGAAGTGAATTGATCCCAGATGCTTTGAATCTCACTACAAGATACATTAAGGTCGCGATAGCCTAGTGGTCAAGGTATCGGATCGTGGTTGGCATGTCATGAGTTTGAGTCCAGTACCACTAAAGACCCGTCGTGTAGGGGAGCGAAACATGTTAAATCTGTCGAGAGCTCAAACGTCCTCCCGTTGGTGTGGTGTGTTAGGAGAGGGTTGCCAGCTCAGGTATCGTCCACGTCACTTGACCATGGTTCAAAATTACGAGATCGGTCACCAAAAGCCCTTGTGTATATAGCTGAACAGTGCGACGTTAATATTCACTCTTTCACTCACGAAATGCATTAAGACGTCTTTCATCATCAGTTTTGGTAATTTCTATCTTAATATCGATAATATCTTAATACCAACAATTAAAAATCCCCAAATAAAGAAACGATCGCCTGGTGAGGCTTGATCCCGGAAGTCCTGCATTTGATTTGGCTTTTTCTTTAGCCTCACTCACTAGAGCAGTGGGAGGGCTATTGGCAATAGGCCACGTGATTCTGAATTCTGGTCAAGTGACGAGTACAACACCTGTGTTGGAATATACTTTGTAAACTACCGCCCCGGAATAGATCTTCTTGATGCAGTATTTTTAAGTTCGAGTGAGAGTTATATCAACGTTGCACTATAAAGCTGCACAAAAGGTATTGGTGATGGATCTCGTAATTTTGAACCATGTTCAAGTGACAAGTATGAAACCTGAGCTGATACCCTCTATCCAAACTTTCACACCATACAAACGAAAGGGCGTTTGAACTTCAACAAATTGAAAGTGCATCGGCCCCCTCTGCGCTGCGGGTCTTCAGTGGTACTAGGCTTGATTTCATAAAGTCCGTGACCTTAACCGTTAGGCTACCGCGGCCATATTTTCAAATTTGAGTTCGTCCCAGATTCTTTGCAATACACTACAAGATACATGAAGACGTCTTATATCATCATTTGGATATAATACTATTTTTCCATTCACATGAACGCCTGCCATCCTAACAATCAAGTAATTGCATATCATCTAAAAATGACTTATAACTGAATTGAAGATCAACAAATAAAATAATATGTGGCTCAAATTTAAAAGATTGGAAAATTCTCAATTTTTGGCAGCTGGTATGCAATGTTCATTTTCAAAAAATAGTTCTGGATAGAATTATTTCAAAAGTTTTAACAGTGTTTTTTATGATCATAATATAAATTATATTTTTCTATTTTCATTTTTTAAATGGTGAGCGCCGAAGTTGTGACTGCTTATCAACTTTAGGAGACCATTGCATTTTTGTTACCACTATATGCACCCTTTTGTTACCGGCACCCTCCAACCCAGGGTTATTCGACCTAATGTCGGTGAAAATGTATCGGCTCAGTTGGAAATTTTTGGCCATGAGCATACTGTGACTCGTTAAGAATATCTGAAGGAAGTTGACTATACGAAATTTCAATTAAATCCACTAAAAATATTGAAGTTTTTGCCTAAATTCCTGAAAAGTGGAAACAATCGAAAGGGAACAATCAATTAAATATTTATTTTTTATATCAAAATTAATATAAATGTGTAAATTAAAGTGGTCATATATGAATTGGTTTTCAAGTTATACAAGTGTCACATATTGATTAATTTTTAAGTGAAACAAATAGCGATACATAAATATTCAAAGGGATCAGCATATCAACAAAAAACATGATGATGATCCGAAAAATTTAGCTTGTTACGTAAAATAAATAATTTTATACATTAAAATGTATAGTCAATTTTGTGGCTCGCTGTATTTCTTAAGTCTCTGAATCATAATAAAACAGTGATACTTAAACTGTGGTCCGTGGACCTCCCGAGGGTCCCCAGCACCTTTTTATGGGGGGGGGCACTCAGGTCTCACTTAATGTTAAGATTTCCCTCTATTACAGACTTTGAAAGGCTTCGTGAAAAAATGGGATGATGTGCTTTTTAATGAGAAAAAAAGTCTGTATAAGTAGCAGTAAGTGAGCGAGATTGATATTAGGATTATTATGAAGCCTTTAAATCACTCAACTATGTGTCGGGAGTCAAGGAGGGATGGTCAAAATGTTTGGGGACCGCGATGTCAGGCTGATACATAAAATGGAGTCATTGCGATCAAAAGTTTGAGAATCGCTGATATAAAAACAAAATTGCGGTATTAGGGATTAAGTTTTTTTTAATGAACACAAAAATTGCTTTATACACTGCTGGCCACCGTAAATGCAACACCCTGAATGAAGCACGCAAATAACATGAAATTTACAACATGCATTAGCGGAGGTGAGGTATGCCAATGATTAGAATTTCAGCACAGATACAAATCAGGCACGCCTGTGGCGCCACCTCAAAGCGCTATTTAAGACTTGGAGATTTCGATGATTTCAAGTTCGGCAATTGTGTTTTATTGTGGTTTTTTCAAAAAACGATCAATTATGTCTCGTAGAATACAGCGGTCAGCTTTTGATCAAGTATTCGAGTTCGACAGAGGAAGGATAGTGGCCTACCGAGATTGTGGATTATCTTTCAGGGAAATCGGTAGTCGCGTGTTGGACGAAACCAAACAACTGTAATGCGGATATGTGATCGTTGGATGCAGGAGGGTATGACGGACCGACGTGGTCGATTGCATCCACCTCAGTGCACCACTTCACGTGAGGACAGGCAAATTGTGCGCATGGCAGTGACGGATCGCTCAGTCACATCACGAACCATAGCACAGCACATTGAGTCTGTAACGCATCATTCAGTGTCCGCGCGTACCATTCGACGTCGTTTACCGCAGAGTGTTCTGTCCGCAAGACGTCCATGGCTTGGTCTACCCTTGACGCAGAACCACAGACGTCTCCTCCGCCAATGGTGTGGTGAAAGAAGGATGTGGGTGGCAGAATGGAATGAATTTGTCTTTACTGACGAGTCACGCATCTGTCTGCAACACCACGATAGTCGGATTCGACTCTGGAGACACCGTGGAAAGAGGATCCTGAACAGCTGCGTTATGCACCGAGTATTATGGTATGGGGCGCACGGTATTGGATATCACTCTCGCACTCCTCTAGTACGCATTGCCGGTACTTTAAACAGCCAGCGCTACATATCCAAGGTGTTGGAGCCAGTTGTCCTTCTTTATCTTCAGGGCTTGGCCACAGTCATATTTCAACAGGATAATGCGCGACCACACGTGGCACGCACGCATTGTCCAAAGGTTCTTCGTCAATCACCAGATTGAATTGCTTCCCTGGCCGGCTCACTCTCCGGATCTTTTACCGATAGAAAACATGTGGTCCATGGTTGCTCAACGATTGACCCGGATTACACCCCCAGCTGCCACACCAGATTAACTTTGGCAACGTGTGAAAGCTGCTTGGTCTGCTGTACCCCAAGAACACATCCAAAGTCTCTTTGAATCAATGCCAAGGTGTGTGGCAGCGGTGATCTCCAACAATGGTGGCTACTCTGGCTACTGTTTCTGGCAGGAACCACATTTCACAGAAGTCTATAAATTTAATCATTTGATACTTGGTCAACATTTTATCTACAAAATAAATTTTGTTTTGCTGTCACTTGTCTTTCTTGGTGTTGCATTTACGGTGACCAGCAGTGTATATAATATTAGTATATTGATGGGTGTATCTTGCAATTCCAGATTTGTTTGATTTGTATGTGTGGACATTCACTGACTTTGATTACCAACTAAGGAATTTTTATATGTAATTTTATAGCTTTTTATTTTCAAAAACTTTCCACACTTTGGCCATATTTGATTTGAGTTAATATATAGATCATCATTTTATTTTTATCCATACTACAATAGTTCCAAATTCCTGTTTTATCCAGATTGGTTTATTGGCAATGATCTCTTTCCAATTTTTTTCAACGTATCTATCACCGACATTTTTGGATGCGAAATGCTCTTCAGTTGAGCTCTCTGCGGTTGTTTCTATCCGGCGTTGTATTTTGCGCCTTTATAGATTACGAATCCGGATAGATCATCCGGGATTAACAGATTCGACTCTCAAAAGCGGGAGATTTGATATGCGACGCCTGTTAGTTGAACAAGAGGGGATGTTTCCATATTGACAACACATACATATTTAGTATGAATTTTATCAGTTTACTCATAGAAAAGCTTTTATAAATAAATATCACTCTCCTTGCTAAAATATATTTACTATTTTAGTTAGATTATTATTCTTCAAAATATTTTTAAAACTCATTTTTCCTTTTTTTACTGTAAAAATATATATACCATATTTATTCGATTCTAAACAGCCCCCTAAATTTTCAACACGTTTTTATAAAAAAAAATATGAAAAAGTGTATCAATATCCAATATTTACGAAACTTTAACCCATTAAAGAGCCAAGTTTCAATTATTTTTGTCCAAAACTTGGAAAATAAAATCCTCTGATCTAGGCATAAAATTCTTGCTAATTGAAAAAAAAAATTAATTTATGAACAACAACTAAAGTATGAAAAATAAAATTAAATTTTAGTTTAACTGAAAAATAACCAGAACAATGCTTAAAAAAATTTAGAATTTAATGTTGCATTTTCGCAACGCCAGACCTAAAGGGGTTAACACTGGTAAAATAAATTAATTATTCACTTCTTATTAGCTTTCATTTAAACTTTTTTTAAAACTTAAATTCGCGTACAGGAACTTGTAATTGCTTTAACGTCCAGATCATGTTCAATTCCTTTCACCCAACGAATTTTTCCGCCTTCGATTCTAAGTCCCGTACCCGATTTTTAGTAACATATACAATCCCCAAAACAGAACGACTTAGAATTGAATAAATACGGTATGTATATATATATATATATATTATTTTTTGTATTTAAGTAAAATTCATTAATACACATAATTCCACGAAATAAAAACTTAACTCTCTTATGACTGTAATATGTTCAAGCTGTATCATTCTACTACAATAATGTTCCAATGTTTCGAAACAATTTTTAAAGTTTTCGCTAACAATTTTACAGCTGAATTTCATATCTGTATTGTTCAAACATCACTTTTAAAGCTTCACACGAAGGAAAAAGAAAAAAAAATGCAAACCAAAGTTACACTTGATAAACATTAAATGTATTAAAATTATTAAATATATTTTTTCTTGTTTTTAATGAACACCAAAACGTTTCCATAAAAAACTTGTCTAAATTTCTTCACTTGTAGGTAATGAGTGGAAATAATAAGAATTTTTAGTTAAAAACTGCGCATTTTTTTCGCCTAAGCCTTACCTTTGAAAAAGGCATGCAAATCCATAAGCAACTATTGAATTTCAGAACACACGCAAGCATACAAAATGAATGAATTGCACATGCTTACAAAAAAGTGCATTGTATGAATCCAGTCGCATCTTGGGAGTACGAAGAATGTCTTTTTTACAAAAAGGTATTGATATCAATTTTTATATTACTTCTCGTGATGAAAAAAAAAGAAAAATTAGTTCATATTCATATTTTATAATGTTGCAGAGGTTGGCTATAATATTCTTAATAAATAAAAAGTGAAACGCAATTTGTCGTCAAGAGCTCTTAAATAGTTGGAGTTTTATGTGTAAACAATGAAATATTTAAAGGATCTCTGTCAATACCCCTTGTGTGGCTCCGAAGTACGATGTTGATAAAATAAAAGAGAAAGAAGGAAAATTTTAAGCAGATATAATATTAGGAAAGAAATTTTAACTACGAATATGTTTTGTTAAAATTATAATTTAAACTGAAAAAAAATCCATTCTTAATTCCTTTCTCTTGTAAAAAACATTACTGAAACAATTATAAGTAAATATTTGATTCATATAAATATTTTAAAAAAATCATTTTTCATGATACAGAATGCTATAAAAACTATGCAGGAGAGACCTAAATGTATTTTTATTAATTTTATTTAAAAAATAATCTTTATATTTAATATTAGCTGTATTTCTTGACGTTGCACTTTAAAAAAAAGCACCTCAAGTTTTGGTGATAGATTTTTCAATTTGGAGCCTCGATTAAGTGATGAGGACGACCCCTGAGCTGGTATTCCCTTCTCCTAACTTCAACACCACTCTGGCACGTGGACTTGAGTCTCGATTGATTTAACGTACATCAGACCTACTACACGAAGTATCCTTAGGGGTATCGGGACTCGAACCCAAAGTTCAGCAGAAATAATGCTGGTCACAAGCTCTCGACTACTGTTATTGTATCTACATAATTAATATTGGAGAAATAATGCTTCGATATAAAAAATTAAATGTTAAAAAGCTTAACCACAATTTTCTTCAAATGGAGAGAGTATACATTAAAAATCATTCTTAATACATTTTACCATACGCAGCTCACCCTCAAATTCGCAGTTTACTATCAAAGAAGTTTATTACCATTCCAATTTGAATTTAATGCTAAAAAAACCCGGATGTCTACTCCTAATAAAAATAGCATTGAATTCTTGTTCTTGATCATAATTGTGAAAAGTGTTTTGATAATTTAATTTAAAAATGTATTTATAGTTAAAGGTATCCGAACCTAAAATCAAGATTTTTTTTTTCAGAAATTGACAAATTCTTTTTATGATTTTATTTTATAGACCATCTTAATAGCTTTATAAAAATATCACGTTTTTTTTATTTTCCATTCACTAGAACCAAAACTACAAGTGTTTTAGTAAAAGCAGATGTCATTACTTTAACCAAGATGTCATACTTTAAAACGCGTTTTACTCAAAATGTGTATTTTTTTAAATGACCAAAAGGGGACAGAGATTGCTCAAAACGTTTTGCCAATAACTTGCTGAACTTTTTTGTGTATGTTTTGCATAACAGTAGAAGTGTTTTAACCTTCATATTTATCAATCACTGTTTTATTAGAAAACTTACAGTCCCTTATGTGAATATAATCGCTGTTTTTAAAGCAATTTCATATAATAAATAAGATAAAATGCTCTAGTTTTTGTAAAAATTAAAATATGTCTTATCCTGAAGATCATTTCAAAAATAAACAGTAAAGTAACACATCAGAATTGAAAGATGGAAAATTTGTTCATAAACTTTTGGTACAGAATAGGCCCCGTTTATGTAATTTTTTTGTAAATTTTTACCAGTTTTCTCCAATTTTAGTAACGATTTCTTTTTCTCTTCTTAACTTTAGCATATTTTTCTTAGAATATGTTAAGCAAATCTAAAAACAACAAGAAAATCTCCATATCTCTATTATTTTTTTAAAAAGTTGTCGCAAGTAGTCGGATAACCTTAAAAACAAAAGAAAATTACGATTTAACCAAAACTATAATAGTAACTCTCTTTATACTTTGACGATATTTTTATCAGCATTGATTAATGTGTGTAAGAATAGATCTTAAAAGAGAAGTAAATTATTTATTTATTTTTGAACTGTTTTTGTTAAAAGAATATTCTTGTTCTATCTTTTTTTTCGCAAGAAAGTGTTTAAAAGCTGAAATATGCATACTGATACTGAAACTTACTAACAGCATCTAGTTTCAGCTTTTTTACTGTATATATAATGTTAGTATATTGCTATACCCCTTTATATTTAAAACATTTTCAACGCACTAAGAATATATTATAAACAGAATTAAATATTAAACTCCATGATAAATTTCCGAGAAGTACTATTTTACACTTTGCATCTTTAAGTCCTATCTATTTTGCGATTAAATCTCTGGCATAATTTTGAATCGTAATTACTGAAATTTCTAAAATGGGGTAGTAAATAAATAAAATCTCTTCTCACCTACGTTAAGACTGTGCGCTTTCAGAGATTTTGACAATTACGTCTCTTTCCAGTCTATATTCCTAGGTCTATCTAAGCGGTTATGGAGTTTTCTCGTTTCATGCGTTAATTCAATGCATCTCATTAAAATCGCTCTATGTACGTCATTAATAGAATGTGGATTTAAATGTCCACTTAGATATAAAACTGAATTGAGAAACACACAATTTGTATTAGGGAGTTTTAGGAAACTAAGATTTAAACAGCTTTACATTATGGAAGCAGGGAAAGACGACAGAAATTCAATTTACAAGATTATAAAGGAGTATTTGTGAATAATGTTTTTAATCCTCTTTATTATTAATATACTACTTAATACACCAAGTTAAGCATCGTGAATGCATATTTTACTAGAAATAAAATTTTCTCAGTGAGAAAAAGTAGCTTTTTTTTAAAATTAACTTCTCCAACATGATCTTAAAATTAGTTATATGTTGCTAATTTAGCTAATTATATTACCCATTTTATGTTTAGGTATTATATACAGCTCACTGATTTTTCTTATATTGTGTTTGCTGTTTCCAAAAAACTGTACCTTTTTTTTACCATAAACAATTTATCATTAAGTATTACATTACTGTTAAGTATCATCTTACTTAATATTAATGGAACAAATCTTTTCCGTAAATTAAAACAATAGTTATACAAGATTTTTAAAGCATTTTATATTATATAAAGCATTATTTACAGTTCAAATTACTTTTTATCTTTTGATTTATTACACCGACGATTCAATTTAAATAAATGAGAAGAAATCTTTTTAAGTTTCTGATTGATCCACACACATTATATATATATATATCAGCCTTTCATCCCTTCAGTGGGTCGATAAAATGATGAGTACCAAGCTTGCTTGGGAACTGAACACTGGGGGTACTTGACTGAAACATCTGCACATGCACCCAAGTGCCTATGCTCACGAAATCTGAGATAGACATCAGGGACGTCTTAAGACTTCTTGAGGCCCATAGCATATGTTGTCAAATACTCGTACAAGCAATAACACGAAACAAATTAATGTGCATGACTTGCAATCGCACAAACCAGCTCAACCAATTGACGCTTTTTGATTGAATGAGTAATGATGGTATATGGTGGTAGGCCTAGGCTTATACATGGACGAGGGACATCAGTTGATATATCGTCCAAAATTCCCAGTTTTTCGGAAAATAAAACCGAAAATAACATTTGACCGTTGAAATTATTCGAATTATGATCTTTTTAAGACTGAGTCGAGAACGAGACGAGGCCCCCATTGTAGCCGAGGCCCTGGGCCCACGCCCAGTTGGCCCATACCTTAAGACGTCCCTTATCTGTACAGCAGGCCTTGGCCCTCTTGGGCTGTTGCACCACTGAGTTCAGATTCAGTATACATACATATATATATATATATATATATCGAACGTGAAATAAGCATTTTGGATCAATTTAGCATGTACAAGAATGAAAGTATTCTATTGAAAATAAAATATTACAGAAGTATCCATGACGGTTATTAAGTATTAAATCAATATCTTGAACGAGAGATAGGAGTATTAAGACATACGAGTCAATACTACCACATTTTAAAGGATCATAAATGGGACTACATAGAAATACATGCATGCATTAGAAGATAACTCTATTATGAATTCAGATATTTTTGTTTTGTATTATATACAGAAGTAGAAATATTGTGTGTGCTTGTGGACATTATAATCTGGTTTAACCTCGCTTTAAAGCAGTCCTAAGCCTATCATTGTTTATAAGGGCAGAACATCCATACTGAAAGTTTTGTGGTTTTCTGTTTCACTTGGTATTTTCACCTTTATATTGGAAAAAAGCTTACATTTCTCTCCTTTAGATCATGTTTTCCTTATTATTTCTTAGATCTCTTTGGCTGCTTAGTTTTGCAAAAACAATCAGGGCACAGATATCTGTAAAAAATAACGTCTTTGTTATCAAAAAGCATGTAAGATATATATACCTCTAGATATAATAATTAGAATACATTATATGCTGCAATCACAATACAATAATCCATAAAGAGTATGGATATAATGACTAACTCTATATTCTGGGATACACAAAGATAAGTGCATCCAAATTATGGATTTCTTACCCTCAGCTATTCCACTCTTAAATCTTATTTTACTTTTCCTAGTTTATATCAAGCCTTGATATCCCAGTAGTCATCCTTACGAACTTTAGGATTGGCAACGTTTAAATCGTACCCGTATGTGGTTTGAGTTTTGGTCTCACAAAGACCTTCATGAGGAATTGCGAGGGTTTCTGCACTTTTAAGTTCAACAGGAACTTAAATTCATCCTAATTTTTTGCAAAGTCTGTCACCCAAAGATCTTAAATAATTTTAGAGTAAGAATGTCAAGTTCACATATGACTCATAAGGAATATCTTTGAGGCCCATTCAATATAACAGTAGATTTAATAATCGTTTATTACCAGAACTGAAAACCACACTCAGGACTCGGCTTGAAAGTTGCCGGTCGAGAAGCCAGCGTTAATGATTACCGAATAAACGAGGTATAAAATAAACTAGGGGAAATAACATTTTAAGATTGTCATATAGCTTTGTTTTTAAAATTATATATATATTTAAATATGTATAAAATAAATCACACAATTATAACTAAGCAAATATTCAGAATCATATGAATCCTAGAGTACGACATCCCATTTCAAAATATCAATGGCGAATAAAAATAATGAAGATCCAACATTTTCAAATGAAATTAAAATTGTATAAGATAAAATTTATAAAATATCCAAGTGCAACCTCGGACTTAGGACCGATAAGTGGGGTTAAACTAGTTTGATGGCGCCAACCTTCCCCTATTGCAACTTGGCAAACTAATCTGGAAATATCCAAATTCTCAAAAATTTAAAATTTAAAATTTAAAAAAACTTTTTTTAATTTAAAATTTAATATATATATATATATATATAATTTCTTTTTTCAATACCTAAAAAGTTAAACTATTCGTCATTGCATTCTGAAAGATATAACATAAAAATATTAAAATGCTAAGACAACTAAGTGCATAATAAAACAACCATAAAACATCAAAGATTATGCACCGATCTTTGAAATGGTTGTATAGAATGAAAAACCTCAAAAGTTTGAAAATTCAAATCAAGAATGTAGTATATTCAAAAGTTCAATACCCAACCAATGAACTATATTACTAGTCACGTTAAATCAACACGTATACCGTATTTTCCCCACCACCAGCAACAATAGCAAATATCTTAGCAGCTGATAATAAAATATTTTCCACACAATTAGTCTTCTACCCTTGCTTGATGCGTTTAACACTGAATGTACTGCTTTCAGAGAATAAGAAAAATAAGTTTACTATCATTATTTATTGTTTTTGGCAATGAAAAACATTGGTTTTTATTATAATGCTTTAATATTTGTGCTAACGATTGTTCATTATTTTAAGCCTTTGCATTCAATATGTCTTTAGCGGTTGCGGTCATCGAGTGGTTATGATCACAAACGCGTGGCCGGAGTATCACGGGCTCGAGTATTGGTGGTACTGAAGACCCACGGTGTCGAAGGGTGTTGTTGAGGTTCAATGAGGTTCAATGTAGTCCCATTGATGAAGAAGTTTGAAAAGTGGGGTGCCAGCTCATGTGCCGTCCTCATCACTTGACAGAGGTTCAAAATTACGATGTCCGTCCCAGTAGCCCTTGTGTTGTTTTATAGTCCGATTGTAATGCCACTCCCCTCATTCACTTAACGTGTCTTTATCAAAACCAGTTTGTTATATAAAACTATTGAAAAACTGCTGATGAACATCGATATTTTTGAGAAAAGGAGTAATTGGAGGTTTTTTGCTCTAATTTCGAAAGATAAAGAAATCTGATTGATATGTAATAATTTACTATTCTATGCAAAAGTTAGAAATGTGAAACAAGTAGCTATGAAAAACATACGTATAATACAAATCTTAAGAAAAAGTACCTCTACTACCTAAAAGTAAATTGAGAAAAGAAAATCTGTCTCCTAAGCTACATATAGTGCAACTTGTAGGACTTTTATTTGTTAGAAATTGGCCTATGGTTGAAGATGAGTTTGACATGCATTCTCTGTGCAGAATAAAATCAAACCCAGCTACTTGATTCGTACTTCCAAATGGTTTTAAAAAATTTGCAATGTTACATTTAACTTATATACGCAAAATTTTACTTATCACGTTCCAAATGAATACAAATAATGCTTTTTATCCTTTAGAGATATCATTAATAATGAAAAAGTTTTGCTCTAGATAAAACACGAAATAATTAAAAGAACGGATTTCTGGAGAAAATATTTTACGATCATTAGATAAGAATGTCATATTTTTATTTCAAAATCACATATGATTATGACATCTACATCCTTTGCGTAAATAATTGATTTCATCTTGAAATAAAGCTACAGAGGTATGTTAATAAAAACGAAATAGATCATAAATTTGAAAAACTGAAATATATAAGAAGATGCTGAAGTAAAAAAAAACACATTTTTCTGAATAGACACGAAGAAAAATTATATTCGCAGGGACACCAATATTTTTAAAGATAATCTGTATTTTAACTGTAATAATGCCCAAAACGGTCAGGAAAATTTAGAAAGCGATTTCAATAGTTTTCATAAGGCCAACCTGCCAAGATTACCCAATTCATTCCAAACCCAAGTAAAAGATGCTCCAATAACAAAATGAGCCGAGCCCAAAAACCTCCCTACCATCCCGAGTCAGCTATGAATTGCTGCATCCTTTTGAGCAAAGAAAGCCCGCCGACTTATTAATGCCCGTCAGCCTGAAAAGACGGCGGGGGGCCCGAACTGCTTGCGAATTCAATGTTCGTGGTCCATCTATCTCCGGGTCACTCCGAGAGAGAGTGGACCGGGCCATTACGCTAGACGGGAGGAAGTACTTATGAATTTATGAATTCCCGACATGGTCCCGAAGCTCGAGTGACGGCGGAATATTGACATTCGTATGCCTCAAATATTTGCCCAACTCTCGTTCCCCTGGCCACAAAAGGAACGACAATTATGCGAATGACTGCAGACGATCTACTCCAACACGACAATTGCATTTCCACAATGACGCCCTCACTTACCGCACACACCCTCGAGGGGTGCCTGTCCCCTTCTTCCACTTTCGGGATTAGGCCCCTTAATGACAACGCGTCGCCGATTAAAAGCACAATTTCGGACTTTTGAATAAAAAAATAATAAAAACGGGATTTTTCTTTTTCTTTTTCATTTCTCTTTTTCTCTCTCTCTCTCACCCCATCCTCTCTGTTTTCCAATGAATTTTTATTATCTACCTGTTGTTTAATAGATTGGTACTTCGGTGTTGTTTAAAAGTGTGGTATAGATTGAATTATCAATGCTATATGTGTGAAAGTATTTTATATTTGATTTATAAAAGGATACAATTCAAATGAATATTTTCTTGAAATTTTACAAATTTTAGTTATCTATTATCCTGGTGCAGTTGCGCACACAGGAATTTTTACAGGGGGGGGGGACAGGGTTGAAGGACCACTATTTTCGTATCGTGCCTCAATACGCCACCTAATATATTCTTTTGATTTTGTCAATTTTAGGGAACAATAAACAGTAAAAAATTAATTATTGAATGAATTATTAGTATTAATTAATAAAATTAATAATTTATTACAAATACTTAATTAAATTTTATGTACTATATAAATCGAGGGAGTATTATAATCAACCGAGAAAAAATCAAGGGCTTGGGTGAGGGATCCGGACCCTTGTGTGCGCCACTGTCCTGGTGTATGTATAGATTCCTTTATATAAAACAATATATCGCTTGTCATAATCCTAGTTTTGCATTTAAAACTAATAAATTAGAATGTTTGCATGTTTTTTAAAAGTTTAACAATATATTTTCTTTCGGGACTTTTCAGTTTCTGATTGTGCTAAGATCAGACACACACAAAAGGGGGAGGGTTCCCGGGTCCAAACGCCCCCTCCCAAAGCCCTTGATTTTTTTCGATTGATTATTATCCTATGTATATAGTACGTAAAATTTAATTCAGTATTTGTTATTAATAATTAATTTTATTAATTAATACTAATTATTTATTCAATAATTTTTTTTACTTTTTCTTGTTTCCGAAAATTGACAAAATCAAAATAATATGCTGAGTGGTGTATTGGTGCATGATACGAAAAAGGGAACTTTTGACCCTGCCCCAACCTCGGGAAAAATTTCTGTGAGTGCTGACTAAATACATAACTATTAAAATTTAGTTAGCAATGTTATTGTATTTTCCAATTATATTTAAGAAGCTGGTTAATGATAAAGATTGAGCAGCTTTTTGTGTTTGGTAATTGTTCTATATTTTATAAACAATGTATGCTACAAAACTGATAAAACACATTGCTTATTTAATGTTTATAATTATGATACTTCAGCTCATTATACATATTCTAATGTATTGCACATTAATAGAATAATGAGTTAGATTACATGACTGTATGTCATAAATATTTCTGTTGAGATGTTCACAGGTGCAATTTTTTTTTTGTTCAGGAAATAGTTTCAAAAAACATTTTAAGAAAATTTAACCGCCGGATCATTTTTGATTTGATCCGAAATGCTTTAAAAAACATATTTCTGTAAAATTTAAACGCTTTAATAATTATGAAAAAACGAAGATTGAAATTCAATTTTTTCGGATTGCGTATTGAATATAGTGATATCAACGCGCAATTACTTCAATATCATCTAGTCTGTTGTATCTCTTGATCTCATGAACAATCTTGATTTTCATTTTTATTAGATTATATAAGAATTTAATATCTTTATATCGCGTTCAATATTGTTGATGTTTTTATATTTATGTAGTTGTATCAACGATATTGATTTGAAAAATATCTACTAAAATTTAAAAGCACTCCAAATGAAACTTTTTAAAATTCTTGCTTAAATTTTAAATTATTTCAATGGCTAATAAGATTATTTTACGTTAAAACAGCATTTTACTCTTTAAGACATGTGAATTTTCAATTAAGAGTTAATGCTATAAATAAACAAGTATGTGTACAAACGCACACACTGAAATCATTTAATAGGTTTATAGCCCCTAAAAAGGATTTATTATAATCTAATTAGAAATCCATTAATTTATAAAATTTAAAAATTGGTTTAAGTCTTGAAATATTTAGAAAAAATATTTCTGCCTTGAAAATTAGAATGGCATGTGAAAAGTTATTTCAGATTCTGAGAGCTTATTTCTCTTTTTAATTAATTGTATACTTGTATCTATTATTTACTATCTTTTTTTTTTTTTTTTGTTATTCTATTTTAAAAAATTAGACATTTTCACTGTTTGTTAATTTGGAGTTAGGAGAGAGGTGCTTACTCAGGTGTTGACCTCTTCACTTGACCAGAGTTCAAAATTACGCTGTCCGTCGCCAAAAGCCCTCGAGTATAGCTGAATATTCACTCACAGGTTTAATACAGGATGCAATGGTATCTGATATAATGTCTACCTTCGAGAATTGTTCTGTTATAACTTGTGTATCCTAAATTTTCTTTTGTTGTGTTTACCTCCAAGTTAGTCTTGTTTTTGTTTTATCTCAGAAGTTCAAAGTATAAATGAAATCACTCTATTTAATTGTACTGCTTCTAAAATATAATTTGAAATAAATGAATAAGTTTTTTTTTTAAGTCAAATCCTAGACATAATTGAAAATGTTAGATTAGGATAAGACTACATAAAGAAGTTTGGTTAAAGACGTGTACATTAAAAACATTAAAGTTATCAAAGATTTTCATCAATGAGAGGATTTTGGAAAAAAGCCTTAGTTGTATATATATCAAATGCTGTCCTCACACACACACACTATAATGAATATGTGATTCACTGGCGTAGCTAGCTCTAAGGGGGCCCTATATCAAAATTTCTTCGAGGCCTTTGTTTTAGATATGGGAGTCCTGTTAGGGGGACTGTAGTTACACATCTTGAGGTCCCTATAGCTTGGCGGCTCCGCACCATCGATACGGGGGTAGCTACGCCCCTGATGTGATGGCACATTTCTGTGTGATAGAGTTATGCTTATGATAATGTTCATAGCTGAGACAAAAATGTCTATAAATTTTGGTAGATTAAATTATTTTCTAGAAATCTTACTCTGAATTATTCGACTATATATCAGTTTTTTTTTAAATTTAATGCAAGGCAAATGGCAAACTAAAATCTTATGGTTAAATGTTGTTGTTGCCAAATACTTGCAAAAACTAATGAATTCGAATTTTCATACAAAAATATGGATGCAAGAACAACGCTAAAAGCCTTCAAATTAATTCAATACGAAATATAAAACTCGATTTTTGCTTTCATACACCTGGCGAAATTCTGAACTTTAAAATAATGTCTAATCATAAATACGAGTATATCTACCAGAAATAGTTAAACTTCATTGAAGTTTGATTAGTGTGGATAAAAAAGCTGCATAAATCAGACCACTTTGCCACCTATTTATTGTTTTCTTCCCTCAAAATGCTTAATAAATGTGTACCATGTACTCATTTTTGAAATTGTTTGTTGTAAATAATTTAATATAGTTAAAAAATGTTTGTGCTTCTTGAGTAAAATAAGAAAATTATAGTCAGTAAAATATTGATAATGCTCAATATTTTTAAGATTTAGACAGGTTTATGCTTCTAAATCTATTACTTATGTTTCAGTAAAACATTTGTATTTTAGTAAGTTATCCTGACAAATGAAATTATCTAAATACGAAAGGAACATTTATGATGAATTTTAAAAAATGCGCTTATACGAATATTAATGCAAAACCAGTGAAATTACTCGCTTGAAACCGAATTGTACTTTTTAATTTTATCTAGATGATTACTTAAGTTCATCATACCATTTTAAAAGTGTATTTTTAAAAGATTGCAAGGGAGATTTTTAGAAATAATCAGAATATTTAAATATCTTCTAACACATATTCAAATTATGAGAACTTATTAAACTTATTGAAATATTTCTTAACATATATACAAATGCTCCAATGACTTTACCCTTTGTCATTCACACTCATCAAGACCTTCTGCAATAAAGGCAAATTATAATGTTAAATGTTTTCTCAAACTTAATTTTTTTTTTTTACAAAGACAATCAGACTTTTAACAATTTGGAAAGGAAAACATAGAATGAGTAATAACTTTAAAAAAAGACTTTAGGTAAGTAAAATTACTTTCAATTTGTATATATTCGCAAATAATAATAAGAGGAAATATTTCAAACATTGTTACCGTTTCATGCACCCCAATTTACGTATATTTATTTTGTGTAGTATTAAATTTTGGTTTCGGTAGATGAATTAGCATTCGTAAATATGAGAGATCTTCGTTTTCTTTTCCTGGCTTTTCCGGTGGAGCAAAGATTTACACTGCAAATCGACCATTCCATTGACAATGGTACACAAATATTCTCAAAGAGGGCCTTATTAAACATACATTTCTCCTACCATGTGAACCATAAAAAGCTCTCTGAAGGCGTTTCTCCTTGTTTGTGGACTATTTCCTCGTCTTGGTGGATTATCTTCTGATTGTAGCTATTGCAGGATCTCCCATAAATGATTTCTCACTTGCTTGTTTAGCTAAGAGGGATTTTCTTTTCATCATAATTTTTAGTTAATCGCGTCGTTGACCCTTGCAAATGAGTTGAATCAACCACACTGAACAGCGGAACAATGAACTTGAGCACTCTTATCGCCGCCGCTGGAGACTTTAGATCTCACATCATCATTGGCACTGGAGTCGCTGAACTTTCTTCATCAACTAGATTAAATCCTTGGAAAAGAGTAAACATTTACGGAAGCAAATGCATCGGTCAAATTCTGTTGAGAATGGTCTGAGTGGCAAAAGAACCTTGAATATTTTAAATTTCCTCAACTAAAGATACAACAAGATTCTGCCTGAGTTATAGTTGGACTTCAAATTTGCTTTTTGATCGACATATTACGTTATGTAAGTGATTCAACTGGAACTGAAATTAGTGTTTCTTACTACTTTCTTATATAGAGTATATTTCTCTATTTACTTATAAAACTTAACTTTATTATTTTTTGCCTCTTATGGCAGCACCACTGATAATTCATTTAAAAATTTTGTCTTAAAATTGTGTTTGATTTCTTCAGCTCTGTATATAAACCAAATATATAAGAGCTGTGATAAGGGTTTTTCCCCCCATATAAGTTATTCCAAGTTCGTAACCATAAATATATTTGACTTTATTTTTTTCAAAAATAATGAGAAATTTTTCAGAATGGAAATTTTTTAATTAGTCTTTCAACTTTAAAAGCAAATAACAAAATCAAAATGCATTCAAATATTTTTCATTTCTTATATAGCTTCTAGGTAGTTCTAGAATTTGTGCTGAATACCATCTAAATTTCTTTGTATATTTTTAGAAATTTATAACTTCTGTTTTTTAATCTCCTCCTCCTTTGTTTTGATTTGTGTTTGAAATGGACAAGATGTTAGTAAATATTTGTTAATTAAACTATTTTGATAAAATAAATAAATCAGTGTGTTTTCTCTATCTCAAATCTTACTAAATTATTTTATCAAAATGCAATGCAGAAGTATTAATTGCAATGCAATCTGGAATTTAGACTAACTAATAGCATTTATCAATTTTTCTAATTCTAAATCAATGAAAATTTCCCAAAGAAATGGTACACATTGCGAATGCCAAAATGTTTATTTTCAATTTAGAGATAAGAATTTGTTTTGAAAAAATAATTAATATTTTATATTTCTAATGAAATATTAAAGCAACCATTGCGATAGCGCGTGCTGCTATGAAAACTAAAAAAATATCTTTAATAGGACAACTTTGAAAGAGGAAATGTTATTCATATCAAACAAATCGTTTTACGTGAAACAAACTACAATTTTCCGCTCTTTCGTAAATCGCATTTGCGAAGTTTTTCGTATCCCCTTGACCTTTTCCGTTTTTATGATAAATAACATGTTCACTTCTTTGTGAATGTGTCAAACCAAAAGCAAGTTCACGCTTCTTTTGATACTTGCATCATTCAAATCTCTATCTCCCCACTTGATTCCTTGAGCTTTCATCTCAAAAACCGAAAAACTCAGCAGTTTCTTTAAGGTGTGCGCATAAGTAAAGAGAGAATGTAGTCTCCACACATCAATCGACTGACTTGAAACTTGTCCATCAGAGATGACCGCGTTGATAAGAAGCACCCTAGTTCCAGTTACAATAAGATAAAAATCAATGCTTCCATAATTCAGGCCTTTTAACCTATTGGCAGCTCTCCTGAATTGATTTCCTGTTGACGCAAATGTTGCTTTATGCGCAAAAACTTTCAGATTCCCCCTCCCCTTACGGTGTATTTGTCTTTAAGCCATCTTGCGACTAATTATTACATGGATTGGGGATTGTAAATATAGTGATTCAATAGCCTATTAAGTTGTATTTTGAAAGTGGCGTGATTTATCTATTGAGCAATTCTGATATCATCATCTCCAGGGTGGTCTAAATTTACAGATATGATAAATAAAAATAAAAATTTATGTTTCAACCTTTTGTCCTATGTTTTTATATATAACTTCAATGATTAATTCCACAATTTCTAGCTCTACTTAAGGCAAATCTAGTGATATAGTTTTTTCAATGTTTCAGATTCTTTATTTTGGTAGACTGAAAGCAATTTGATGCTGACTTTTCAACTTGAATTCATGGATGAGTTTGGTAAGTGTTGAAGGCTTTTTAATTTTATATAGTATGTATTATTTAAATACTTACATTATTTACTTAGCATCAAATTATCAACAATAATTGTACTCAAGTTTCTTTGGATTTCATCTTTACATTAATTGAATTTGGTATTTGAGCTTTTTTCCGTCCTTTTCCGCTTGGTTTTTACTGGAAAATTGATTGTACTTTATTAAAATCCAATAAATTTAATAAATGATTATAAAAACTCGTTTGTGTGTGTGTGAAATTAACGATAAACAAATTAGAAGTAAACAGGCATGTTTAGAAAATTAATTAATGATTAATATTTTCAAACATCAATTTATGTAAGGAAAATTAATACTATAAAAGAAATTCGTCTTAAAAAATGTTTTGAACACAGTTCTGAATTATAAAAAACTTATATCGTTATCTATTTCGTTTTTATTATTCTACTATCTAGGAAACGAACTTTTCAATAAATAAAAATAGTAGTTAACTATGTTCAGCATATTTTATCTCCTTTACAGTTTAGATTGATTTGAATTCTATGGAATATATAAAATAAATTTAAGAAAAAAGACAAGTAAAATAAATTGTCATTAAAAAAATTTCTTAGTCTGAAATGTTACTTAATTTTGATTATATCACACTTAATTTTTCTAATACATGTTACGTTTTAAAGGAGGGTTTTTGTCTATGTTTGTGAAAAAAAAAAAGAAAATATTGCTTTTAGTGCTTTGCGAAATAGTGCTTTGCGAATGATGAAGGTCAAAAGAATCGATAAAATATACAACATATTACAAAAAACGGTAGAAGTACAATTTTTCCCTACAGTAAAAGATATTTTTTGAAACATACATTACTGAAATGTCTTTTTTTAAATCTTTGATCGAATATTCATCTCATATAAAAATACTTTAGCGTTATAAAAGCTGTTTAAAAACGTATTTTTGTTTCATATAATGACCTGATCTGTCGGTATTTTTTATTAGAAACTTTATCAGATTGTAGATTTTTATAACCTTCTGAAATATAAAATATTCATAAAATTGTTAGATTAAAATTCACTCCCACGTTTATTATTCTATTTTTCTATGAGATATCTCTCTTTCAATTGTTACAGCTGTCTATTTTACAAAGAAAAGAAGGGGAAAAAACTCATTAGAAAATTTCATAAAGCCATGAATGAATTAGAATAAATTATTATTAATACTCCTTCGATGGCTCGTTTTTTCAGCTTCATGTATTAAAAATAAGGAGTAACATAATACTTGCGTAAAAATGTGTTAATTCCTTTTGTAAGATTTTGTGCTAACATATTTCTGCAAAAATATTTCCTTAGTCACATTTTTATAGCTTGTTAGATAAATATAATAAATAATATTTTTATTTATTTTCTTTAAATAAGCAACTCGTTGAGGTTGAAGTGCTACATTAACGTTATTTTAAACTTGAAATATATTGAAATAAATACTGTTAGGATTTATATTTTGGAATATGCTGAAGAAACCTTTAAACTTTTCATTCCTCCTGTACAATGATGCGTTTTATATAAATTAACAGTGTTCAAACTTATTTTAAGAGTACATATTAATATGCGATTCAATTTTATTCGCTTACAGGTTATATAATTCATACTTGTGTATTATGAAATTGAATTTATACTTCGACTATAATTCTTTCTTCTGAAGTATCGAAGAAAAAATTATCTTACAAATATTATTAAGTACATCTTACATTTGTTAAAAGTGTAATAACAAGAAATTAATCATAAAAAAGGTATCAGTGCAATGCTTTTAGAAGAAATAGTTAAATCTTTATTATCGACTAACAATTCGAATAGATAACAAATGAGGTTTTACTTAAAAAATTTTTATAGAAGAAAAAAAAATCAAAAATTTATCTAAATGCAGTAAAAAAAATGCCAATTTTTAAATAAATATTTAGTAATTACTTTTTCTCTGATTTTTAATGAAAACAAATCAAACTAAAAATAAACTTAAGGCTCTTGTAAAGAGAGAAGTAATTTTATTCTAATAGCCTTGGAAAATAAATTCTGAAAAAAAAAATATCTCGTATATATATACTTGTTCGATTATTACCGATTTTTAATTATTTAGTACAATTAGTTTGTTTTGCAACTGAGTATCTTTCGATAAATTTTTTTCTTCGCTTTTCTCCCCCCCCCCCCTTTAGTTGCAGAATTTTTTACTTAATAGAGTTTTCTACAGTACATTAAGGCGTTTTAAGACTGCTCTCGGACTTTTTATTTGAGCCGTACAAAGGGAAGTCAGTCGCACTCGGAAAGAATTAAGGCAGTTAAGTAGTACAGATTGCATGTCATCCTTTACGGTAAGCGCTTTACGAAGTGATGTCGACGTCAGGCCGATTGTTTATTTTTTTCGCTTCTTTCCTCTAATGACGATTTGTTTAATTTTATTTCGTTGGACGAATAAGTAGCTTCCGATCTTCCAAGAGCGCTAATTTCTAGTAAGGATGTTTTGGTCAGGAAGAAATGAGAACTGAAAAAATGGGTAGAAAATTAAAAAAAGAAAGAAAAGAAAAGAAAGAAATGAAAAGGCCAGTATATCTAAAGCAGAAGGAAGGAGGGAGAAAATTATGGTGGGTGGGGAAAGAGAAAGAGAACAAGAAATGTAATTGCTTCCACAAATTTGGAGACGCAATGAAATCCTCTTAGTAAATTAAAAATGATGGAGATTTATTAGAAACGTAAATTTTGCACAATGATAATATTTAAGTAGTTTCGGTTTTCGTGAATCGGATAGGAGAATCTCTTTTTCAGATAAGATGTTTAAGAATTAAATGCAATTTTCCTTTTTATGATTGTTTTCTTGTAACTTTTCTGTAGAAGAAGATTGTGTTTGGCATTAAAATCTTTTCTCTATTGTGAGAAGTAATTAAAAGTTTTAATGAATACAGTGATATACAAAATATCTATCAAACGGACACTTCAGTCTAAATGGTAAAGAAATAGGCGTGATGTGTAAATGAAAGGAATAAGCTTAATATTTTGTAGCAAATTAATAGGAGTGAAAAAAATTAAATATTTTAATTTATTAAAAATAAAGGGATTATAAAATGTTTTCCGTTGATAGGATTACTTTTAGAATGATATCAACACTGATTAATGTATATGTTTTAAATATGTGTTGGGGGGGAATGAAGTGTTTAAAACTCGACCTATTCATCCATCTAAAACTTTAAATAAATTTAAAACACTCTCATAGTTAAAAAAAATGTGCATATTTACTTTTTCTACCTTAGTTTGAAAAAGAACATCCACTTTCGATTACTATGCTCTCAACGTTCATTTCAGTCTAATGCTTAGTTCAACCGTAAATGGTGCAATGTGTAATATTTATTACAATAGAGAGTAATAATGTAATCAAATTTTTAGTATTTTTTTTCCTTTATGTTACGGAACTATACAATTAAAATGGTACTAAAATAAATATTTGATCATTTTAATGTAATAAAATATTAGAATGTATTGCTGTAAGTTGTTAAAAATCAGTAGAAAAATTGGATCTATTTTGTTAATACCATACATTAAAATAGAAATAATATATATTAAAACCAAATATTTCAATCTTTCATATCTCCTTCTAAATTCTGTTGTCTTGTTATCTGGCAATTGATATTCTTTTAAGTATTAATCATGTAATTCATCTCTCTCTTGTAGAGAAATTCTGAATATATATATATATATATATATATATATCATCTCTCCGTAATTTTATCGTATAATAAGCATTAAACATATTAAAGTAATAATATGCATAGGTTTATAAGGAAGCACTCTCGAAACTTGTTGAAAATACTACTTAGTTGAAATTTATATGGAAATATAAAATATTTGTGTGTGTGTGATGAATAAAAAAATTATCTTTTAACTAAATTTTATACTAGTTAGTTGTCAGATACTACTAAAGGAACACTTACTTTATAAGCTGTTTTACTAGTAATGAGTTATGAGCCTCGTTACTTTGTCCTTAAGAATAATTAACCTTATCCTAATTTTCGTTTATTACATTGAAGGAGTTTTTTTTTCTTATCACCAGATTAGCTAACCACGCAGGGTATCCACAATTATTTTACTCTTAGATTCTTACTAGAAGATTTAGATGTATGACACAATTAAGCCCCGCAGGCTATAAAGCTATAAGCTTTAAACATTATATAACTGAAATAACTAAATATTAATGTTAGATCATGTTTGAATCTCTCATGGATGTTTATTTATTATGTATAATCATATGAGAGTAATAAGACTCGTATTATATGAAACATGTACATATGTTCTTTCTTCATTTAATAAAATCCACTAAAACCAAAAAGGTCTGAACTTTCATTTTTAAAAAACTGCAATAAAACTAGAAATATAAGCAAAAGAAGAAAGCTTAAGGTATCCAACTACTTGCGATAATTTTTTTTTTTTAAAAAATGAAGATATGGGGATTTTTTCCCCATGGTTTCTAGACTTATTTAGTACATTTTAAGAAAAACATGCTAAATTAGGAAGAGAAATAAATTATTATTACTAAAATGGGTAAAAATTTACAAAAAATTATGTAAACGAGGGCCATTTTGTACAGAAAGCTCATGAACAAATTTTCAATTTTGATGTGTTGCTTTGCTATTCATTTTTGAAACGACATTTAGGATAAGAGATATTTTAATTTTATTAAAACTAGAGCACTCTATCTTAGTTATTATATGAAATTGCTTAAAGAAACAGGGATTATATTCAAATAAGGGACTGTAAATTTTGTAATAAAACGGTGGTTGTTAAATCTGAAGGTTAAAACACTCCTACCATTATACAGAACTTACACAAAAGTTTCAGTTAATTATTTTCAAAACTTTTTGAGTTATTGCTGTCCCGTTTGAGCATTTAAAAAAAAAAACATTTCGAGTAAAACGCGTTTTAAAGTATGATATATATCTTGTTTATAGTAATGGCATCTGCTTTTACTAAAACACTTGTAGTTTTTGTTCTAGTGAACGTAAAATAAAACTTGGTATTTTTTTATGAAGCTTATAAGAGAGCCTATAAAATAAAATAATAAAACATATTGTTAGTTTTTGGCAAAATTCACAATTTTTTAGGGTAGTCGGTTACCTTAAGGTTATTTATTTACCTATGCAAACTATTTTGTATAACAAAAGAAAATTACATCGAATATCAATAAAAAGAAAAGAGAAAAGTAATCTTTAAAAGATAAATAAGTTCTTTATCTTTGTTTGGCTTTCTCTTCAACAATAAAATAAAAAATCATTCATTAAATCTTTTTAAGCAATCTCAAACATAATTATATCATTTTGGCAACTTTCATGAAAATGACAAATTAAATAAAATAAAGGAAGAATCATTTCATTTTGAAAAACTTACAATTGATTTGGAAAAGAAAATTTCAGTATAAATTAAATGTTGAATAGGAATTAATGGGGAAAAAAGATTCGTGCTCAGTCTCAAAACGAAAACGTTCGTTTCTTCGATATTCTATAAGGAAGTTTAAAAATATAGAGGAAATAAAAACGTTGATCTGGGATTATTCTATTTTGCCATTTATTCAAAATCTGGATTATTCCATTTTATAAGCTGTCAATATATTTAATTGTCGCTCAACAGTTTCACAATCAGGTTAAACTCAATCAAAGGAAAGTTTCATTCATTCTCTCTAGTAATAGTATGAATCTGAAACAAAATTGGATTAGATATTCGCTTTTTCACTTTTTTTAGCAAAGCCACCTTAAAATGAACCTTCAGCAGTCTCTAGTTAATCTGCCTGTTTCTCCTGTCGATATATCTTTTCTTTACTTTGATATTTTATGGAATATTTTGCTTTAGTATTAGAAAGTTGAATTTTTGTTTTATTTAACTTTATAGACTATTCAAAATGATTTCAAAAATGTCAATAATGATGCTCATCCTTATTTTTGCCTTTTGTAATATTCTTGGTCAGTGGCGCACACAAGGAGGGGGAGGGGGTTCCCGGGTTCGGACCCCAACCCCCAGAAGAGCCTTTTTTTTTATTGATTATAACCCTATGTGTATAGTACGTAAAATTAAATTATTTGTTTTTAATAATTAATTTTATTAATTAACGATAATTATTTGTTCAATAATTAAATTTTTACTGGTTTTTGTTCCCAAAAATCGACAAAATCAAAAGAATATGTTGGGTGGCGTATTGGAGCATGATTCGAGAATGGTGGAATTTCGACCCTGGACTCCCCCCCCCCCTTATAAAATTCCAGTGTGTGCCAATGCTCTCGGTTGAAATTGTTGATTTTAAATGTGCGCGTGTGCAGTGGCGTAACAGAGAACATTAGGGCCCCCTGCAAAATCAGGTTTGGGCCCCAAGTTGAACTTTACAAAGGGTACGTACTTGGCGTCAGTCAAGCTTTGAGTCACTTAGAGCCCTAGTCCCACCTCCCGCGATGTGGGATTGCGGGGTGTACATTACGCCACTGTGTGAGTGTGTGTTTTAAAGTAAACATTTAAAACCAATGAAATCAATCCTCTATCAGAACATTTCTGAAATATAGTGTAAAACTAATGAGTTTTAAATTGCACTCAATTTTTTAAAAAAATAACCAATGCTTGAACAAACTTTGTGTAAAATTTTGTACAAAATAATTGAAGCCTCGAAAATTATTTCTGACACTCCCGATTCCTATTTACCACAAAAAATGTTTAAAAGTTCTTTCTAACGAGTATATACATAAAGATATATAAAGATGAAAGATACATTAAATTATCATAATTTAAATGAAACTGTTTGGGTTATTAATACACAAATTACGTAAAGATAAAAAAACGCTAAATGATAAAAGTTGCTGATAGTATATATATATATAATATATAATATAATATATATATTGCAATCAAACTTTCTCAAATTAATGTAAGATACTGGAAGCTATATCGTCTATCAAAATAATTGCTAATCCCGCATTTGATACGAAGTAGATTGCGTTGTCTATAGCGTATATGATTTTGCTGTTTCTTGTCTCATCTATACTAGACTTTAGGAGTTTTATAGAATGTTTCAGATATTCAACACGTAACTTATTAGTGACGCTGTTCCGAGTAAACGATCTAGTTGTTTTTGTAAAAAATGCAAGGCTATTTTTCAATAGACTGCTAAATGGGTAGTTTTAAAATTTAGTTCTAATGTCTAAAAAAGGTATTATAGAGCTTTATATTTGAAATTTTTGTGACTTAAATTATTTTTACTCAATTATATTATATTTCAAATATAATAATTATTTGGTTAAATTATAAATACTACACATAACATGCTAAAATAATTCAAATTAGGAATGTCATATGAATGATGTGGTTTTTACAAAGTTGTTCTGATAATAGACATTTGTCTTTTAGCTAGGGATCTCAGATTTAGCCAAACATGTACAGAGCTCCTGACTTGTAAGATTGCAACATTTCATCGAGCAAAAATTTACAAAGTCAAATTTATTTTTAAATTAACCTATATTAAAAAAGAAGAGAATGAAGTAGTTTTCAATAATTCGAGACAATGGAGATCAATATCGTATGCATTTCCTGAGACAGGCAATAACAACAGTTTCGCCATCTGGATAAAATAAATTCCATATAAAATTTTAAGACCTCTTGTAACTAAATCATCGCAGTCAAAGTTTATTTTCTGTAACTTTTGGGAAACGTTGTCTTACGGATACACTAACATATCACTTATCAAACTGACATCGTTAACTTCATCAAAATACAATGAATATAAATGGGCAGGCCATGTTGTCAGAATGGACGAAGACCGCATCACTAAAAAAGTCTTCAATGCCCAACCAATTGGGACACGGAGTAAAGGCAGGCCAAATCTAAGATGGATTGATGGCCTAGAAAAAGACGTCCATCTTTTGAGAGCTAAAAATCGAAGAACACTTAGCAAGAAGAAGGCTGGCCTGGAAAAAGCATCTTGAGATGGCCAAGGCCCACCCTGTAGTTTCGAACCACTGAAGAAGGAAATAAACATAGATAGGTTTTACTTAAAAGGCAATGCCATATTCATAAATACGAGAGGATCGCTTGATTATTTCAAAACCCAATATACGAGTATAGTTGTCTCTGAAAGACCCTAACAATCTATGCATATCTATAAAGAGATTATATATTTTAAACATTTTCCATCTTAGGTTTTAGAATGTCAAGTACATTTAATTGCTTTTTTATCTCGTTCTCCTTTCTTAGACTTTATAAAGTCCTTATTTATTTCATGGTGAGATTGGATTTTCTCCAAGTTGCAGAATTACAGTTGGATAAAGCGGTGTCGCAGGGTTCCCAAATTGTGTAGAAAAATCTAAGAGCATCCTAATTTGAGTTTGTTTTTTCTAAAATGAAGCTTAACAAATTTTTAATTCAGATAAACAAGTTGTCTTTATATTTTATTTTAAGTAAATAAACTAGAGAGAGTGTCCGAAAGTTAAGCATAGTTGAGAAACTATGAACATGAAAATGTTGAATAAAACATACAAACAAAAATCTAATATTGTGTATACACGACCCCTATTGATGTTTACCAATCATTATATGCTTGAAATTTTTTTATCAGTGATGTTATAGAATGATAAAAGGGATTATTGGGACTAAATGTTGAAAATAAACCGATGTGATTGTCCAACGACATTCTGGTGGTTTGAACAATAATTGAGCTCATGCATATTCCAACTGTAGCACAAGTATTGATGAGTCAAATAAGTCAAATCGACTGTTTCTGAAGTTGAAAATCACAGATATAATTACCTTGCTCAATTAATTTTTTTTTTTTTGCTTCGATTCTAAGCCCCACCCGACTTTTAGTAGCATTAACTTTGGAAAAATGTGCGGCTTAGATTCGAGTAAATACGGTATTTAAAAATAAACACATTTATTTATACAAAATTAATACAGAGAAATAATTCCATTTTATATTTTATTATCTAACAAAATTTGGAACTCAATTTTTATAATCAATTAACATTTTACAAAAAAAAAAAAGTGTATGTGATATATATAGAAAAAATTACAAATTTATTTGTGTCAGTGCATTGGTAATTAAGTACAGGTTAAGGAGTTGCAAATTTAAAAAAAATTTATATGAACATATCTGAAAAAATATATAAACATTCTGCACTGATCAGATTAGATGCAATAGCAAAATTAAGGGTATATAAACTATGTTCTTTTAAATTCAGTCATTTTATTTAGTGGCATATACAAGGATGAACTTTGGGGATTCAAACTCTTCCCATAAACTAAAATATTTTTTTTATTTTTAGCTTAAACATTAGGTAACGTTGCTTTCGTCTATATTCTTTTAAATACATCCCCCCCCCCCCTCCCATGAAAGTTGCCTGCGTACGTCACTGATTTTAGTCATTATTTCTACATCGAAACACACAAGACTGAAGCGAAAATGAAGAACCGATCATTATCTTTAGCCTTTTTAAAATATGTATTTTGAATTTGTTACATTTCATCACTAAATAGATCTGTACTTTTTGGGAGAATTTGTATCCTGCAATGATACTTTTAAACGTCTTCCTCAGAAAAATATGATTTTTCTTAAGTTATTGAATCTCTAAAGTTTAAAGATTATACCTGCACACACATACACACACATATATATATATATATATACATATAGGTTTTACATCATGTATACTACAGGATTTTATGCTCTGCATTCAACCTTTCTCTCGGGTTACCTGTTCAGAAATAACACAAATAATATCCTATAGCACTTAGTAGACGCGCCTTGCTTTTATCATTTCTGAAAACTCAAGTATTTTTTAGTAGTACATTTCCCCGTACAGATTTTATTGTACCGTGTTGATTCAATATTTGTCTGTCTTATTCCGGAACTTTTAGTTAAAGACACATACATGTGTGTATATACATATAAAGGTTTTAGAGTATTTTTTTAATTTCATATTTTCTTTCATTTTTGTCATCTAAAAATAAACTGTCTTGCTTGTTTTAAGTTATATGTATATTAGCTTCATATTTGATAGCTAACATTATTGTGTAAAATTATTTTACAAAAAAAGACAAATTTTGTTTTGATTTAGTGTAACGTGTGTGAAAATTTGTTGTATATGTACATATGCTAGGGATTTCTAAACTTTAAGGTCATATCTTTTGTATAAAGTACAAGAATAACGAAATGCAAGCAACTTTTAGTCTGACACCTTAAGAGATGTATACAATAGTTTTATTGAAAGAGAATGTGACAAAATATTATTTTATTTCGTAATACGTAATGATTTAGAAACTAAAACAACTCCATATAAAACTGATTCCGTGCTAAAATGACTTTCTTTGGTAAATTTAAGAGAGCCTGTACTAAACGAGGAGCATATTTTTAGACAGAAAAATGTCTCACTTTTCACAAAAATTTGAAACATTGTACTTTATACATCTGTTTATAATATAGCGTTTTTAAAATTTCAAAATGTTCCATAAATAATTATTTTTTTCCTTTTAATACGTAAAGGAATAGTTCATTTAGCATTATGGTTTAGGAGAAAAAATCCGAAACATATTTTATATCATAAAAAATTAATCAACTTGGATAAAAATGATTAGTTTGATAAAGTATACTGCTCTCTATAGGATAGAGCAGCTAAATTATAATATCAATGTTTTAGTTCTTTTATACCTAAAAAAATATTCCAAATTCCTTGACATTAAGCGAAGAAAGCCTTAAAATAGTTTTTAATGTGTGTATAATCTTAAATTGATTTAATTTTAACCTAAAAAAACCTGTAAGTTTTTAAATAATCAAGAATAAGTCTTTTTAAATTTATTCTTTTACACATTTTTCCATTTGAAATTATTTTTTAAAAATAATTCAAAATTTCTGTGAGATTTTAAGCAAATATAGAAATGTCTGAAGTTATTCTTAGGTGGTAATAGTTTCTTAGACAAAAAGTAAAGCTAGATTTTTTTTTCAAGTACAGAAAAAAAAATCTAGCTTTACTGTCTTCCTGTCTTCGTCAAATCTACGAGAGTCTGAACTTAATACAAAGCATATACCCAGACAGAAAAATGTCTCAATTTTCATGAAAATTTTACAACATTAAATTTCATACATCTGTTTACAATAAAGCGTCTTTGAAATTTCAAAATATTTCATAAATATTTATTTTTTCATTTTAGCACGTAAAGGGATAGTAAATTTAGCAATACGGTATAGGATAAAAAATGTAAAGCACATACTATACCTTAAAAAAGGGGATCCACTCAGATAAAAATGAGTAAAAGGATAAAATAATTTATTCTCTACAAAATAGTGAAGCCTGAGTACTTTTTTTTATATTTGAAAAAATATTCCGAATTCGTGTCCTATTATTTAACATTAACCAAATGCAGCTTTAAAGAAATGATTTCAATATATTTTACTAATCGTTTAAGCGGAGAAAAGGAAAAAAAAAGCTGGAAACAATCTTGTAAATGAAACATTTCCAAGTTTCAAAATATAAAGAATTAAACAAAAAAATCTCCTATACATTAGAGTAATTTTTTTTTTTTTTTTACTACGAAAGAATTGGGAATAAGCAATGCTGCTGAAAAAATAAATCGATAGAAAAATGCTACTCCGTCGCCTTTTTTAACGTTAAATATTTTTTATGTTATGATTTTCCTCTGTTTTCATATCCTTTGTTCATTAAATTGATTTTATTTCTTGTTCTCTAATTTTTTTTCTCCCCCAATCTTGCAGCCTGCATTCAATTAATTTCAAAGATGAAAATTATTTATTCGTATTTGGGGGAATAAGTAAAGGAAATGCATTTTTTTTATAACACCTGTAATTGAACTGCTAGTTATAGGATATTAATGAATAAACTTCGCATCAAGTATTTTAAGTGGTAGATACGCACGATAAGAACTAAAAGCAAAAGGAAAAAAAGGAAAAGTAACCGCTTCATAATGATTTAAAAACATCGAAAACAAATGTTACATTTTTGAAGAGTTTTTTTTTTTGATAGGGGGGGAAAGGGGGAAAAAATGGAAAAATCAGATATAAATATATTTTGGAGCTTTAAAAAAGTTCATAAAAATGGTAAGGAAAAAAAAGAAAAATGAATTCAGAAACACACGTGCTGCTTCATTTAATGTGTTTTTTCTAATTACAGCATAGGATTAATACTACAGCATTGTTGTATTTTCTGTAAATTTCTGTTACTCAATCAGCATTTGATACTTAACAGTGTTTTATGAAATGTTAGATGAATAGTACATTGTATAGTTTCCCTGAGTATATATATTTTAAAAAATTGTATTCGTTGAATTTGTAATATACAAGATATTGATCTTTACTGTTAAATAGTTTTATTTTATTTTCTGTTAAATACAGGATTTTCATGTGTGTGAAATTTTTGAGAATCACTATAAATCCTTAAATACTCTAATAAAAACTTACAAACGTGAAATAAAATGAGATAGTCCACTTTCCCTTTTCTGTTTTTTCTGGACGTCACCCCTACTCTTATTTCTATACAGAGCTGTGTTATCTCTTGTTAACAGGAATCGCGAGCTTGTTGCCAACAGGAAAGGCTTCACATAAGTAGAGAAATGCCGCTTCCATTTTTCTGGTGTTACCAGATAGCAACGTGGAAAATTTTGCTTTTACAAAACTAACCGATACCATTCCCACCAGCTAGGAAGAATTGATAACAAAGTTAAATTTATCTTAAGTTAATTATTACTGATAGCAATAATTGCATGAACTCAAATAGATACTGCCTCCGCCAAATTCACGAGAGCCTTAACTAAACGGGAAGCACATTTTTAGAGAGAAAAGCGACTAAATTTTTATGAAAAGTTGTAGCGTTGTACTTTATGCATCTGTTTATAATATAGCGTTTTTAAAGTTTTAAAATGTTCCATAATTAATTAATTTTTCCTTTTAAGTTGAAGAGAGAGAGCTCATTTTGCATTACGATATAGGAGAAGAAATGAAAAACATATTTTATACCATAAAAAATGGATCAACTCAAATGAAATTGAACAGTATGATAAAATAAAGAATTATCTATAGAATAGCAAATCCAGAATATGACATTAATGTTGGAATACTTTTTATCTGAAAAAATATTCAAAATCTGGGTTCTCTTCCTTAACGTTGCGCCAAAATAGCGTTGAGAGCCTGAACTATAATCACGGAGCATATTTTCAGACAAAAAAAAATGTCTCAATTTCCATGAAAATTTGTTACATTATAATTCATATGTCAGTTGATAATATAGCGCTTTTAAAATTTCAAAAATATTTATAATAAATTTTTCCTTTTTAACATGAAAAGGCAGTGGCTTAACGTATACCCCCGTAACCCCCACATCACCGGGAGCCCAGGATTCTAGGAGGCCCAAAGCCTGATTGACACCAAGTACGTATTTTGGCAGGGGCCCTAATATTCTCCGTTACGCCACTGTGAAGAGAGATAGCTCATTTTTAGCATTGCGGTATAGAAGGAAAAATGCGAAACATATTTTATACCAGAAAAAAATGGATTAACTCAGATTAAATAGAATATTATGATAAAATAAATGATTATCTATAGAACAGTGAAGCCAGAATACAATATTAATGTTTCAGTTCTCTTGCATCTGGAAAAAATATTCCAAAACCGGGTTCTATTCTTTAACGCAGTCCGAAGACAGCCTTAAACAATAACTCGGGTCTACCTTTTAGTGAGCATAGTGTAATAGTGTGAGTTTGGAACTTTGACTCAGTGGACAGCGTCCATAAATTTCACACGGTGTATTATGAATAGGGTCGTTAGACGGGATAAATATAGTAAGAGAATGCTAACAATAGAAGATATTTTCGAAATTCTATGCAGCCTATGATTTACAGACTATTTCGTTTTTCAAGTCAGCAAACATTGAAATATTGCTTATGAATTATTTTGCATATTTACCTGTTTATTTGTGCAAATTGTATTGATTCAAGCTTATTTATATGTAAAGGAATTTGTGTGAATTTTAAAAAAAGCACTTGTACTTAGATTAAATTTTAGAACTAATAATTGTAAAGGTACATTTATCCGCTTTATTTTTGAGATGCATATTTATAAGTTCAATCTATTTTTGAGTCTCTTTCCTAACTTGATAATGAGTTAGATTTAAGAAGGCTGCGTGAGAAAATACTTATTATATATAGTTTTACTCATTTATAAAGTCTGATAATTTTTAGGGAAATATGTATATGTTATACCATAAAATCCGGCGTATAACGAGCGCTTTTAACACAAAAAATAAGATCGAAATTGACGGATGCGAGTTATACGTCGGGTATAAAAATGAGAACTTTAAAAAAAAAAATGAGCATAGAAAACAAATTAGTCGTATAATAGATTGAAATGCTTTTTATTTAAAAGAAATGACATCCATTATGAACTTAAAGGGTTGTAGTTCTAAATGTATATTATTTTTTCAAAAGCTTGGAATAATTCTTCGAATAAATGATTTCAAAACATAAGAGCATTACGCACGTACTTTTCAGCTTGCTTCATAAAAAAGCTGATGCGCATCATACAGCGAATATGCCTAAAAATTAAAAATTGCAACTTGAAAGTATAAGTGCGCGTTATACGCCGGATTTTTGCGACAGGTAAAATGTATTATGTCCTTATATTAAATTTTAATGGGAAATATAACTTTTTTCCCGATTTCAATTTAATATTAGCGTTAGTATAATATTCCAGAAATCATTTTTTAATGATCTTATCTATTTTTTAAATAGGGGTGGGGGGGGGGGTGCTGTAACTGATAGCTGAGCGAAAACTGTTCATATATTTGTATAGATATTATTAAAAAAAATTTCACTAAAAATTGTAAAGCCAATTTAAATCGCATCCACTCTTCTATAAGTATTAAGTAACCGATATACTTATACTTATTTTCTATAAGTATAAGTATATCGGTGGAAATATAATATATTTCATCTTAGTGTGTACAAAATAAAAATATTGATATAATATTAATTTGCATGTTTAAACAGTTATGAGATTTAACCGCAATAAATAAATGTGATTTCTTTTTAAACTTTTAAAATTTGTTTCTTATGGAATTTTTTAAAAATTTATTTTTACAATTTTATAATTTTTGCAAGTAAGAATTTCAACATAAAAAGATGTTTGTGTTAGAATTGAAAATTATTATGTCAAGTAAGACACAAATAATGAAATGTTCTAAGAGCAAAGTTTCATGGCAGAACGATAATATCCCCCCCCCACCCCGTCGCCGTAAACACACCGTAAACACAGTTATATATTAACATGTTCAGATATATATTCCCTTTTTTTAATCCTTCAGTTTCGGGACCTCTTTATCACAATATTTAAAAGATAAATTTTTCGAGGGAAAATGAGGGGGGGGGAATGAGGGTTATCATGCACCAGTCAAAAATTAAAAACAAACTCTTGGTTTCAAACAAAATTTCTGCGTGTCAAAAAGTGCGAAAAATGAAATAATTTATTATTATGTTTTATCTAATTTGGGGGGAAAAGAACAAATGTTTTTTTAGTTTAAAAATAAAAATAACCATAATAGTTACTATTTGCATTATTTATTTCGCAATTATGTATTATTGTAAAAAAGAAACCATAATTATTCTAAAATGAATAACATTAGTAAACGAATACCTATAAGAGACAATAGCAAAATAATTCACCCAATGAGAGCAACTTGTTTCGGTTTTTCCGTTTCCTAAACTCGCTCATAAACCGATTAATTTAAATACTAGTTCAAATTGCACAAATGCTGTTGTGCTTTATTATACACATCGTAGTATCGACCCGCATCTAAGAATCCGGAGTTATAATATTGTATTTATCTGCTTATTACAAACTTCGCACAATCGGTGTTCTAATTCTCAATCTATAGAGGGAAGCAAGAGAATCCCCATGATGGACCAGAAAAAATTTGGATGGGGTATCTTTGGTAAAAATAAAGAGCGTCATCCGATATCAGATGATCGTATTAAAATTCTTTAAATGTTCCGCAGACCACATTGTTACGCGCCGGTTTGTTTCGCCCGAAAGAAGAATACTTTTACATTCCCCCTCCCCCTCAGGGGAACAGTTCCCTACCTCAGGCATCTGGCGCGAGGGAAAAAAGGGCCCTGAGAGAAGACGAGCTCCCCATTGGCTGTTGGGTCCAAGGGAAGGGCGGGGCTCTGTTGACGATTGGCGTGGGGGCGTGGTTGAGCGGGCGGACGAAGCGTAGCTCACGGCCGCGACAGAAACGTGGCCACCGCGTTTCACACCAAACTGCTCGTGCTTTTCTGAAACTTCGTTCCTTCTTTCCCCCGGCGTGGAACTGGCCGTAAAGCTGTGGCCAAACTTCGAAGACGTTCAAAGCCGGGGGGGCAGCGGGGACAACTTCGGCCCCGCTCTCACCGGCTTTCTTTCGTACCGGTCCGGCCACCAACTGTGCGGAAGCCCACCGACCTCGGTGGCAGCTTTTCAACCTTCCGGATCATCGTGCACCCCGTTCTCAGCGGGCCAAAGCGCCCCGTCCGGCGGCATGGCCTACCTCAAGTCATCGCCTTATTCCGTCAACGGCATCGGGCTGCCTTCACCTGGTGTCGACCTACTCCACCCCACGGTTGGATATCCCGGTAAGCTGCTTATTTTTTTCTTCTCACCCCGCCCCCAAAAGAATTCGCAGACGGCTTAAGCGGCCGGACCTCGAAAAAGCCGATTAACGTGTGAATGATGTTAAGCGCTTAACCGAGAATAATTGTGAAGAGTCCTATAACAGAGCACCCTCTAAGCTTCACCCCCCTCCCTGCCATAGCCTTATCTACATTAGCCCTCTCTCCTGGGTCTCACAAACATGCAAATTTTCTTCTCAAGAAAATGTGTGGGTTCATACCTTCAGCAGACTCAGTATGGATTAATCCAATGTCTATTTCGTTAAGTCTCAACTCGGATTCCTTTACCAACTATAAAACTAAAGGTTTGCATGTCAATTCTCTTATATTTTATTTCGTAATGACTGCAAGTTGATGAGTAACATAAATCTTTTTGAGGAGCACTTTGTAAACGAACGACCTCCACGCCCCCACCCCTTCTCCCGTTCAGTGTTTCCTTTGAATCCTATTTGCTTCATAGTTAATATGAAAATTTTCACATCTTGTCTAAGACATACAAAATCTGCACCATCAGAGGATTAGAATTTGTGAATGAATTAATCCAATTTTTTTATAGCTACAAGAGGAATTCACACATAATAATATTTGGATTAAGAGCTTATGTATTATATCCGGCACTTCAACGTTTAAGTTATTTGTTGCTGACGATTTATAAGAAAAATTGTGATGTATTCTAGTTTAAAAGTAAGCTTTCCGGTACAAATTTTTCTTGCCCTATTATGCCTCAAATAACTTAGCCTACACAACCAGACTAGAATATATATATATATATATATATATATATATATATGGGTGCTTATTTCTCTTAGATTTTGTTCCTTATAGCTATTGCAGGTAAAAATAAAAATGTTTACCTGATGCTTTAATAATGCAATGAATATAAAGGAAGAAATTTTGAAATTTATGTTATTTAAAGAAATATTTCAAATTTTCAATATGAAAATAAAAATTTATAATATGCGTCTAAAATGGTCTGAAATTCTATCATCTAACCCTTATATTCCAACTAAAAATGTTTTTTTTTCTGTTAGATTCACTCTAAATTAAAACTAGAAAAATTAAGTTTTCTCCGGTTCCTGCTCATTAATCAATAGAAGTTCCTCTTTTTTGTTTTATTAAAAATATTTTTCTTTCGAAATGCGCACTAATAGGCGTAAATTATTTTAGTTTAAATTTACTTTTTGTCTGTGATATTCCTTGTATGTTTTTGTATCTTTGACACTGTAAATAGTTTATAATATTTATGTTGTATGTAATGTGTGTTATTCATTTAGTTATTTTTGTTTGTTTGTTTGTATAATGTTTAGAACATCACTAAAAAGAGAAACACTATTGATGAAAAAATCAGCTTTATAAAATTCAAATGGTTAAACTTGTTCATAAAATATGGTACTGATGTTCTACGTGAATTCTGATTTTATAGTATTTTAGAATTATCTGATGTTATTCATAATTCAGCAAAACATTAAACATGTATCAATATAATTGATACATTTAGCAGAAATGTATCAAAACATTACACAAAGAGTTTTCCAAGAAGATAAAGCGCTTAAGAAAAGAAACTGAGATTCTTTTAGTTCGTTTTATTTTTCTTTAAGAATGTTATACTTGTCAAGTACAGCTGTCTAATAATCTTTTACTTCTGAGGATAAGCTTATAATTGTTACTTCTCTAATCTTTTCTCTTTTCTTTCTTTTATATTTTTTACTTTTTAATATTTTTAATGCCTGGCTTTCGGTGAAAATTTTAGTTTTTATCGTAATAGATTTATTCTTTTTTTTAAAAAAAAACTCAGAAAAATTTCGGATAATCTTTATGTCATTTTAAATTTTTCAGAAGCACTGAGAGGCGATATCATTTTCCTTAAAATACTAAAATATGAAGCAACAAAAATAACTAAAATCTAATTTTTCACTTAAAACAGACTTTGAATTTCGAATTTTTCAAAAAATTTAAAAAGAAAGAAGAAAATTAAACAAATTATTATAATTTCTCTAACCCCTTAACTGCATGTTTGCATTCAGGAAACTGTATTAAGTTACAAAGTAAAATGTTTATTATTTGTTCGCTTGTTTGAAGTTATATATATAAGGAATGGTATACATTCTATAAATGTTCATTCGGATAAATGTTGTTCACATTTCATTTTATTTGTAAAAAATTACAAATTGATAAATAGCTTACCTTTTTCCTCATATTCATTACGGATCGCAATAACCACGATTTTAAGAGAGTATAAGGGAACTTTTAGAAACATAAAATGAAACATAGAATGAAACATAAAACGAAACAGGGAATGAAACATGTAATAACTCTCTCTACTAATAATAAACAAGCAATAACTCAAATTTAATATGCAAAAATTAAACGACTAAAATTGTTGCAGCACTTTTGGACAAAATTATTGCCTTAACTAAATGATTTATGAATTATTCAAATTGTACAGGACTGTTTCGAAAATATTAGACAAACCTCTACTTAAAAATGCCTTGTATATTTGTCTTTCTTAGTCTTGGAAAGGTCTGAATATTATTGATCACGTACACCTCTACAATCCCCCTCCCTCGGAAAGTCTCTTGGCCCAAAGAGGTTTTTTTGTAAAAATAGAAACGAGGTGTCACTGTTTGAAGCTCTTTCGTTTTGGCTGCCGTCCACTACACTGTCTTTATTCTGCAGTGCTGACAGTTCAAATACTTCTCCCATTAGCCCACCCACATCATATTTGTTTTGTTTCGCTCAAAGCTACTAATCTAGCAAAATCCGTAGACACTGTAATATGAAGAGATACATAGGTTTTTATTTATCTGTGATAAGTCTTGCTCGAGGACTACTTTTGGAATGCGAAATATAATAAAATAAAAATAATTAAAAAAATAAACTTTCTTTCCCCATACTGAAGTATCTAAATAAATAATGATCTGAATTCTTAAGCATTAATGCACATAATAATTTTGTTAATGACGAAGTACATATAAGTCTATTTCGAAAATTTATCACACTGTCAGAATAACTGCATGTGTTTACAAACATACTTATCTTTTAAATATGAGGGCTCTATATGTATTCAAGATGCAATCAGGTTTACAGAAAATATTTATTTCCTATGATCTCTTATATTTTTTTATCATTTAATAAGATAACAAAAAATGCAAGTGTAAATCTTGTTCAGCATTCATTTTCTTAAAAAACAAATGTTTAAACTAGGGAATAATTTATTTTTTACTCTTATATCTTCTCGAATTTATAATGAATTAACATTTTTATTAGTTTTAAAAAAGAATTAAGGAATGCATGTGAGAGACTTTTGAAAACAATAATGCAATTGTGTTATAACTTAATACTTCAAAAGAATAAAAATAACTACAACTCCAAGGGAATGATGTACAATAAACTTAATATATACTTTAAACCCTCATGAATTGGTTTTAAAAAAATTATTTGTTAGAGCTACATAAATTCTAACATTTTGTAAATTTTGAAAAAAAAATATGAATAATTAATAAATAAGCACCCCTGCAATGAAATAAAAGGGGTAAATTTCGTTAATTTTAACTTTTTATTTTTATTAGCAAAAAAATTTTTCTAAAAATTTAAAAAGGGAAAAAAAGGCTATTGTTACTCAAAGATAAAAAAAAATCGCGAATAGATATGTAAACACGAATTCCTTGGAGACCTCTATCATTTATTTTGTCTTCAGTTAAAGATGATTTAAATTAATTATCAAGCTTTTCCATTGTCTCATCATTTAAAAATAAGAAAATCAAGAGTCTCCATTGTGACTTATCTTCTTTCAATTACAGCATAAATCGCGAACTCTCGTGTCAGAAAGCAGCTCTTTGAATTGAATTCTTTTTGTGAATGGTGGGCCCTTTGCCCTGTGGTGGATGTCTCCCAGCACGGACACGACTCCGAATAGATTTTCTGGATGACTAAGCTCGGGCGGCGAAAGCAAACAGCGCCATGTCGGGCCGGATTGTAAAGGCAAGCTGGGCACGTGTCGGTGCAGATTCCAAGCGTACTCGATAAGCATCGCGGTCAGAACGAGTTTGGGGGGCCCCCTCAACTTCTTGTCTTGTAGAGATAACCGAATGGCTAGGCCGTCGCGATCTGTCGCCTGACTCCTTGTTGATGGTGTATCATCTCTGTGGGCCATCAGTTCTTCGGTTATCGGCACTTGTTCAGTCTATCGTCATCCGGAATGTTTATCTGCCTACCAACGGGGGCTGGCGATAGTGAAAATAGTCATTTGCAAATAGGTGTAACAGGGCGGGTATCTGTTTGCTTGCTAAAGAAGAAAACCATCTAGATATTTACGCTTAAATTATTCTGAAGTGTTGCTGCAATTCTTTTTATAAAAGAATAATTTATAAAAGTACTTACTCTCTTATTTATTATGTTGATTGTATTGTTGTCATAGCAACCACTATTATATCGAAGCCTCATAAACATGCAGAGAAAACGTAACGTACTGCCAACATTGTCATATATGCCAACATTGGTTTAATTTCAATTTTCAAATAATATTGTGCACCATGTAGTATAAATATTTCTTAATGATATATAAGTGCATATGATTTTTATATTATATATTCATTGAGTGTACAAAAAGGTATTGAATGTTAGAATCTGAAAAATAAAGAGCCCTATAAAGTTTTCTCAATACTGTGTTTTGATAAAGTAAAAATCAGGAAATATAACTCTTATAATTTTCATGCGTGACTCAATTTTTTTTAAACATAAAGTATGCTTCAAAAACATTTAAAACATGTAAAGATTATGGATTTTCATAGAATTAAAAAAGTATCAGATTTATTTCATTTCCCGATATTTTTGTTTATATTTCTTACGACTCAGTGAATCTGATTATGTAAGAGTAATCTTCCTTTTTCTTCTGAGACACTACTTATCCTTATTAAAAATGTTTTAATCACTAGGATTATTTTTGTTTTTTTCTAGTTATTTTTGTAATTCTCTGAGTAGATAACATTTTGGTTTTACGCGATTTCCTTCATCTCATTTACTGCACACATTGGAGAAATTTAAGAAAAATGTAATAAACGCGCTCACTCGCGTCTATATCCTAATCATAAAAGCATTAAAATATGTCACTAGAATAATGAAAATTACTTTACAATATTTCTTAAATTAAATACAGTCTTAATTTTTACTTTTATCATATTTTTTAAGTAATTTTTTTGGTCTTACAACAAAGATGATTTCTTAGCTCTAATGAAGAAATTTTACAATTCTTTGTTACAAGTAAGAATTACTATAAAAGTCAAATTTTCTGCAGAAGAAATTAATTTATTCTAATTATTTAACTTATTACTGAGTTCCTTTCTTTGCATTTTAGTTTCAGCCCTCTTATTATTTAAATGAATTTACTTTTTAATGAATATTTTATTAAAATTCTTTGCACAGCTCTGTAATGGTCTTTCAAATTATACAATTCTGACATAATAATAAGTAATGCCGTGAACGAACACTTGTTGCAGTAAAAATATAGAATTGCATATTTTATTATCATTTAATGAATAAATATCTATTCGTATCAATTTCAGCTGCATTTATAACTTCTTTGGCAATGCTATATATCTGTTTATAAGAACTGAGTCGGATTAAAAAATTGCCTTCCATTTTGAAAAATTCAAAATAAAGTTTGAGAAAAAAAGAATATAATATAATATGAATAAAATATAATAAAATAATATAAATAATAATAACAATAAATTAGGATTTATTCATATATTATTATTATTATTATGCAAGGTGATAACAGAGTACTCGTTAGCTGTAAAATAAATTTGCTTAACCACATTTACAATATTTGAAATAACTCAGAAAGCTAACGAAACAAAAAAAGTTATTGAATTTCGCACGTCTAGGCATTATTAAGGAATTATATCAACATAGTTCTTTACTTTAAACGCCCCCTCCCCTATTAAATTATTTTAAATATATGATTTGCTGATACCCTAGGGGCTCATTTCTTAATTTATATTAATTATCATTACTAGAAACGGTAGTATATTTCTATCACACTAGAGATGATGGAAGATTTTTATTTATTTTATTAAGGATCATATTCAGAATGACATTGCAATTTAATTTTTATTTAGAACATTAATATCTATATCCGTATATCGAATAACCTGTCTGTATCCTGTGCCTTTTAAAGTAAGGCTTTACGTAATGTTAAAAAATATAACCAGACTTTGGAAATTTTTTTCCAGATGTAAAAGTACTTCAACGTTAACATTATATCCTGGCTTCGCAATCTTAAAAAGAACGGCTTATTTTATCATACCATTCATTTTTAACTTAGTTGCTCCATTTTTTTCTGGTATAAATGTGTTTTGCAATTTTTCTCCTCTGCCTTAATGCTGAATTAAGTATCCCTTTAATGTTAAAATGAAAAATTAATTATTTACGGAATATTTTGAAATTTTTAAAAAGCTATATTATGAGCAGATGTATGAATAACAATGCTGTAAATTTTCAGGAAAACGGAGACATTTTTCTGTCTGAAAATATGCTCCGTGTTAAGTTCAGGCTTTCGTATTGGTAAAGGTGACCTTAAAAGTATTTCATGTTAGCATATAATTAGACTAAAAAAGAACATGCCCCTTTTTAATGCGAGTTTTCATATTAAAAAATGTTTCAAATATCATTTTGGAGTTCCGTCATTCTCCGCGGTTTTATCATTTGTATCAAAATTTTCTGACCTAGTTTTTCCTCATTCCAGTTTTTTCCCTATCTTTAGGCAAAACTTTTTATTTCTGCAAGAAACGTTGAATCATTGCCTAAATGTTTTAATTCATCTTTTTAACTGCCATCATTTCAGTTTTGAAAAATCTTTAAAAATCTCTTTTTACTTTATGCATATATACATTCATGCGTTTCCCCAAACTACATTTAATATATTTTTTATCAGTTGCTTCTCTTAAATCGATTATTAAATCTAGAAAAAGTAAAATTATAGTTATTATTATTACTATTGAAATGCAGCTATCGTAATGCAAGCAGAAATTCATTTTTTATAAGCAGTTATCTCTTTATCAGGTTCTTTTTATTATTTATTATTTTTTTACATTTATTATTTTTTAAATTTTATTTATTTTATTTATTTTATGATCAGCTAAGAAAGTACTGAAGAACCTCAACGAGCTTACAAACTTCTTCCAGATGAGTTTATAAACATAGTAATAACTCTAACTTATACCTTTAAATATGATCATTTCAGGCACAATATTCGTGGTCATTTATATTTATATTTTTTTAAGTTAATCATTCAATGATACTAAGTATTTTTTAAAAATACAACCAATTCTTATTTATTATTCTTTAAAAAATATATGAAAATGCCAAAAGTGAATATCTTTGTAGAAGCAAAATACTTTATTACATTTCATCCCCTGAAAAAGTAGAAAGCGCGAGAGAAATTATAGCAAACACAAAATAACTAAATTATGAAAATGATATTTAACTTGAATATTCTTTTAAGAAATCACAGAAAATTTAAGACAAGACATCTATTAACACGATGACTGTAAATAGATGATTTCATATCATTTCACCCTGATTTGGGAAACAGATCTTGTTCTGCTTATAAAGCTCATAAAATACAGTTTCTATGTTAGAAGTTATTGTAATATCAACATGCCAAAAAAGGTGAAAGATGCTTAAAAGTCATCAATAATATAAAGGATATCTTTACTTTAAATCTAGTATTTTCTCCAATTAATGGACACCATGCGATTTAATATGATTCCGAATTCAATATATCCCGGGACGTCTTAAGACAATTTGAGGCCCTGGTCCCCATAAAAATCATAAGATTTTTGAGGCCCTGTGCCCCTATGCAAAAGTAGGCCCTACCTGAGGTCTTTAAAAGTAGACAGACAGACAAAAAAGCATGCATTGTCAAATGCTCGTTAAAATAGTAATTTGAAACAAATAAATGTGTACGACTCACAATCTCCAAAACCATGGCACAAAACGTCTCAACCGATGGCCACATGCATTTCGTCTAAATTAGTTGAATGATTGCTTATGGTATTAGGCCTAGGCCTAGACATGGACAGCGGTCATCAAATAATAATATAGTCTTACCATCTTTGCCAGTTGAGCAGTTTGACATGCAGTTTGAAATTCCCTGTTTTTCAGAAAATTTGTACGGGAATAATATTTGAACCATTAAAATAATCTGGATCATGATCTTATTAAAACAGAGTCAAAACGAAATGTGGCCCCCACTGATGGTGAGGCCCGGGGCCCGGGCCCAGTTGGAACATGCCTTGAGACATACCTGAATATATCGATATCGCTTTTTAACTTAGACCAGGGTTTGGCAATTGTTTGGGCCACATTGGGGATGCCGGTATGCCACACCATTTTAAAATGATTGCATTCATTAGTTAACTTTGCCTCTCAGAAAAGTTTAAAAATCAATAATTATAAGTAAAATACAGTGGCAGTACTATTAATCCGCAAGCACATTTATATTTAGAAACAGTTTAATGAGACAAATGTACCCTATATCACCTTTTCTAACTGCCTTGGGGGACCACACAAAACTTCTTTGCGGGTCGTATGTGGCAAGTATGCCGCTATTTGCCCACCTCTGGCTTGAGCGATTAGTTGGTACACTTTTATTCCTTTAATTTCCTTGTATATATTGAATTAAAAGATGGTAAAACAAAATCAAATTTTTATGAAAAAATATTAGTTAATCTGAATTTGAATTGTTTGGTAAAGTGTCTTTTTATCGATCGTAGCTTAAAAAATATACTAGTCATTTTTTTTAATCCTGTTATTTCCCTTTGAGCTTTTTCAAACATATCACTTCTATCAACTCTAATATTCCAGGTTTGAAATTTAACAACCTGTGAGAACTACAATCTTTCTGCATGAATGTCTTTTTAGATTTAAAATTTTTTTAAATATTGATCTTTGGTAATCCTAAGAGAATATTGAGTCTTGCTGAATGTATTAAATATTTTGTATAAAGATATATACTTTGGAATTTGTGTATCTCGAAATTTAAATGAAGGACAGCCCACAGTTGTGATCCATAAATAATACTTGTTAATAATAGAGTTTTTCTCTGAATATATCTGGTCTTAAATAGTTGCATTATTATATAGTTGTTTATTCGTAAATTTTGCAAAAGTTAGCTATAGTATAAAACATGAATTTACCTCAACTTTTTTTCATGTTAATTTTTTTATTTCAACTATGTACTATCAAAAGTTTATAACTATCGTTTGTAATTGAGTCCAATAAGGTAATATAAGCTATTAAGAATACATATATATATATTGGTTGATCTTTTCAGATAATTATATTAAAATATCTTGTAAAAAGATTTTTCCAAATCTTTTTAACTTATTTTAATAATTTCGCTATATTAAATTTAAAACGTTTTGATAAGTCTGAAAGACAAATTTTTTAGAAAACATATACTATCAATCTTTAAAAAAATATTTTTCATAAATTTGAGAAGAAATCGCCAACTATATAAAATTACACTGTCACTTAAAATACTATTATGAAAGAAAAAGATACGAGAGTTGGAGCTCGCTTTAAAGTTGCAGCATTTTACTAGATTGGAAGTATTTTAAAATATTTTAGTGAAAGAAAAATATATAATATTTGTAGCTCTCGGCATTTGAACTCAGCAATTGTAATAAATACGGCCCATTGTTGAATGTCTCAATATTTCTAGTTATTTACATCTCACTAAGGGTTCAAATTATAAATCATTCCCTATCGTCTCATTTTACATACAAAAAAAAGTTTTATACAATATGGAGTGGCTTTAAGACAATTCTATTAATTCTTTAGTAACGCATTGAGAAACTTGAAAGCAAAATAAATGTACATGCACATTCTTATCTACAAAGTTTTTTTAAAAAAAGTATTTTCTAAAATTAAAAACTTCAACAGTTGGTAACAATGTCGAATAACGCTATGAAATATCTTCAAATAGGGAAAATAGTTATTTAATTTAAGGCATAATGCTTATGGTTCCTAACCAAGGAAGGAGAAGTATAAATACTTCTTTTTGAAAAAGAAAACAATGAACTTAAGTTTCTTTGCGAAAGCTTAAAATATATATCCATGGCTTGTTTCCAGAAATGCTACTTATACTAGTGCCTAACATTTAGTTTTGTAATGCATGATGTTTATGTAATCCAATACTATCTAAATACTAATTAACTCTAGACACATTTTATCCTAGTGTCACACGTGATTCTTCATCGGCTACAAGTCATAAACTTAAATATATTCTATTCTGATTAACACTAGACAAAAAAAGGAACAAACTGATGCCTCATTTAATTTGGCTGCATCAATGACATAATTCCTTGCTCTTCTAGATCTCCCTTGACGAAAGAGCTATCTGGGATACATGATTATTACAGCACATTCCTTATTGCTATCAAATACGGGAACCCATTTCAACAGCATAAAAAACTGAATATGTGAGAGCTATTATTTCATTAGTAATTTTCACTCTTTTCCTATTTTAAATATATTCTATTCAATTAAATAGAGCAGAGAGCTCCTCGAGTGCCTTTGTTGAGTTCCTTATATAGATATTGAAATGTATTCCTGTCTTATGGCTCTTAAAATGCTTTTTCTTTATAAACTTTTAAGACGACGAAGTACATTTTTAAAAGGCTAAAACGTTTATAGTTATTATTATCGTGATATAAGATATATCACAATAAAAAAATTATACTAATGATCGAACAGTCTAAGAGTATATAATAGTGTATTTCTTATGCGATTAAGGTATTCTATAGATTTTAAAAATAATGTTACGAACACTTAATTTGTTTTTAATAATTGATCCCAGTGCTACATTTTTAATTTTTTTTTTAAATGTTTAAAATTTTCCAAAAGTGTTTCTGAAAATCGAAGAGTTATATTACTTTAACATTTATTTTAAAATGGTTCTTTTAGTATCTAACTACACTTAACTAAGTCAAAGAATAAATAATTTGCCTTAAGAGATTATTCTTGTTTGAAAAAAAATATATAAATACACAAATGCAACATTTTTTTTCTTTGCATGTATGTAAAGTTACACAAATCTTAAAAATTCTGATATTAGAATTAGCTGATAAACCCCACCCAAGAATTAAATTTAAATTAATTAATTTGTTTCTTTTTAGATGCTTATTTCAAGGGGTTTTTTTTCTAGATTTAAAAATAATAAATGTGTTTTAGTGAAAACATAAACTTATATTTCTAATTTTCATGTACATTCAACGTTTATTGCAAGAAGAAGAAAATGGCAGAGTGAAATAGAAAGATAAAATAAATAAATAAATAATGAGGGATATTTTAGTTGGGATAAGTAGGTAATTTTAAAAAAAAAATTATTTTTTCTTTATTTGAAATTGTGCTCCACACAAAACATTGCCATTTAAGAAAAAAAAATTAGCAATAAAATACATTAAAATACGTAACAAAAAATAAGCTCATTAAGGCAAGTCGATTTGTCAACGAAGAACACAATTTCAAAAATCATTATGTACAATATAAAATGCCGATTAAATAACATGTATTAAGTTATTAATTACAATGGCAGCTGATAATTAGCAAAGTGTCCAATGTGAAAAAATATTTAGGATTTAAATCCAGGATTCGTTTTTAACAACTTTCCTAATGAATCCGCCTAATTTGTGTAATTCCGTAATCCCGTGTAACAACTATTGCTCATAGTGATCTTCAAAAAATTATTTTAAAGAGAATGCCACGAAACAAAAATTCCTGCTCCTGAAATTAAAAATAATAGTAAAAAAATAAAGCCTCTCCTTTTTCTTTAATCGTCGCATTCATAAGCCGAAGTCATACTCTTCTAGTACATGCTAATCCGAGACGTTTTTCCATTGAGTAGAAAACGTTTCAAAGCGAGTTTTTTCCCCTTTCAAGCTTGCTCCTCCAGCTCAACCGAGGAGCCTGATGAGCACAGATTTGTAATTAATGCCAAATATTTTGAAGTGGGTATTAAATACATATTTCCGAATGAGATTTTTTCCCCCGCCCGCTCTAATGAGATTAGACTAAATCCTCATTCAATCCCTCAACTGATGATTTAGAATTTGCTTGCACGCCTCCTTAAGTGACCTTTAATTGCTCGACTCAAAACGATTAGCGGTCAATGCCAATTGCAAATTTTCTTGAAAATGATACATTTTTTACTAAAGCATGACAAAAAAAGCACTGAATGGAATTTGTTTGATTATAATATAAAAAGAGTATTTGGATAATAAAGTTATTACGAGCAATAATATAAATTTTTTGAAACTGTTGAAAATGCACTCCAAAAAGGATCCGATACACTTTGATAGAAAATAGAAATAAAAAAAATTAAGTAAATAAAAAGTTACACTTTTACTACCGTTTATGATCAATTCATTCATCTAATAAACATTGAATGAATTTGTTTGATCTCTCATGGTATTACTGTCAAAAGGAAGTTAATCTTTGGAGAGAAACAATTTTTTCCTTACCATTTATTTTTTTAAAATTATATCTATTTTTTTTTTTTTTTTTTTTGCACTCAAAATAATATTTTTTTATGAAATTGTTAAATCTGCTTCGATGCATATGTTTACTTAAATGACGAGAAATTATTTTATGTGATTCATTTACTAAAGAAAGTATTTAACTAACAATTAATTTTCGATTGATAATTTTTTTTTTACAAATTGTAAGCGATTAAATAGTTTAAACTGTTTGAGTTTATATAACTTAATCTTTATTGGAATCTATATTTTGCGATCTAAGAATTGTCTGGAAATTGTACAATGCCCAAATATAGCTAAAAAAATTAATTTTTTTTTGGATTTAATGTTTACAAAAGGGATTAAATTTATAAGTATGCACAAAGTTTGTGAATATTTTAGTTTATAAATTGCATAATTCCACTATGTTTTATTTCATGTCTTCCATTATAATAAAAAGAAGTAGAAGTTACCATTAGAAAGGGGGGGGTCAAATTTATCTCTTAAAAAAAGAAAGAAAATATGCTCACAGAAAAATAAATAATTTACTTAATTTTAAGATTTTATTTAATTTCATGAAAGATAAAAGAAAAGATTTTTTTTCAATTATTCAACAAAATTGCACTTTTTGATTTATTATATTTTTCAAATAGGAATTGAGGCATTCATTCTTACAGCGCCTAGAGCCTCTAGTACGCGTGCAGCTAACGGACTTCTTTCCGTCAAGTTGGCGGAGCTTCGTCGCTTGAGGTACCGAGTAGCGCGCTTACCTCACGGCGGGCACCGGCTTTACGGTGAGGGGAAAAGCTACTCTCGGCCAAAGAGTAGTAGTTGGGCGGCGAGAGTGTTTCGGGCTTTGTGGGTCGTTTTAAGAGGAATACCCTCAAGGTTTCTCGTCTCTTCACCCGCTTCAAAAGGCTAACGGGGTGGGGGAAGTTTTTGTTGCATCACACTATAAAATCTAAGTGAGCGGCAATATTTCTTGTATGCGACCTCCCGTGCATTTTCATTGCCGAAAGCGTTGAGGATCGGATTTAAAACATTAATTTTGAATTTCATAATTCTACTTTATTTGCGTTAAATTTTCAACTTATTTCTAACTTTCAGGAAACTTTTTGTTTTATTTAGAGTTTATTATTTTTCTGATAGCTATTAGAATTTTAGTAGTTGGGTTGTGCGCATTGGAAATAAGAAAACTGTTAAAAATGTTTTTTATGAGTTGCTTAAATATTTTGCTGTTTTTATTTAAAATGCCTTCCGCGGAAAAAAAATAATCAAGATTTTGATTTTGTTTAAAATATATAGTAAATCTGTATCGTATACTTCATGAACGTGCGTGGATGGTGTATTATTTTCTTTGTGTTGTATTCTTGTAATTGTAAAAGTGTAGAGAGAAAATATTGAGGATCGGAAGGCAGTGTGTTGAATTTGATTGTGTTTCTAAATAATTGCAGAAATTAATAGTTTTTATGTTAATAGTATATCTTTGTATCGTTTTCCAATTATTATTTTATAATTAAACTCATGACAAATAGCCTTTTTTATTTGATAACGTTTGAATTACTTGTACCTTATTTGCAGTTGCTTTTTAGTGATATAATAGGCAGAAATCCTATTTTCATCAATAACTATTAGGTATCTTTGAGTTTGTTGATACGCTTTATTTATTTTTAAAAAAAAGATAAACAACACAAAACAAAGCTTTCAATATTTTATTCAAACACTTAGCTATTAGTTTAGCAAAACACTTCCATTTTTAAAGTTAAATAAAAAGAAAAGTATAGTATAAAGTTATTTTAACTTTTTCTGCTTTTCATTTAGTACTTTTATTAGTACAAGAGAAAATGTACACAATACAGTGCGTGGACTGCATAAAAATTCGCATGGATTTCTTTCATTTTGTCAAACTTAGTTAAAATAAACTTTGACTTCGAGATAACGCATGACAGACCTTACGAAGTCAATAACCTTATAAAAATTTACGGAACATAAAAAGTTTATTATAATTGTTAAATCGATATCTCTCCTTTATAATTCTTAGTTTCATTTAGCATAGATAAAAAGTTATAAAGTAAAAGCTGTGAATTGTGAAAACCATTTTAATCTCAGACAAATCTATCTCTGTATCATTTGTTTCTCTTTAATTTGTCACATAGTTAATTGTTGCTTATCAGGAGATGTATCGTGATATTATTATCATTAAGAGCTTCCTGTTCTTAATGTCAGGTTTAGAAGATTTTTATCAGTAAAGCATATTTCATTATTGTATAAACAATGTCACAATCTTTCGATTCGTGTGTATGCAAATGTATTTTATTATTATTTTTTAAAATTTGCAGAGGACGGAACGTATACAGAGAGATAGCACCTTTTTTCTTCGATGCCGCAAAAACGCGAGCTATTATAATATAATACAACCCTGATATGATATTTTATATATTTTTATAGGGTTATATATATTGAATGTGTTCCAGAAATCTTGTCATATGTTTTTAGCCGTGTTAATGATTTGGTTTCGGATTATTTTGATAAAAACAGAATAAAGACATTGTACATAATTCTTATCTTGTAGAAAGAAACTATTCCTATCAATAATTGTTAAACTATTTGAATTCGAAGGTCACTTTAGATTAAATTGAGACACCTTGTTATTAATTATACGTAGACGAATGATATTCTATAGTTAACCTTGAATTATTTAATTTTGCTTTTATAACAATTGTTTGATATTAGGCATCTATATAAAAATTAAAATATTATTAAGTGAAATGATCAATAGCTACCTATATCTGTGATTAAAATTTAATGTCCCATTTAAAAATTTTAAGCATGTGATTAAAACTGTTATATTTTCTATTTTAAGATAACTTATTTTATTTTTATCGAATACTTTTTTCTATTTTTATCGTATTTAACTAATTCCAAATTTAATTTTAAGCCATTTTGAAAAAGGCAAGTCATATAATACGCTTAAGGCATTTTGATTAAGTAGTTTATCTGACTTTTTGCTTCACATCGTTATTTTTGTTTTATTTATTTTAAGAAAATTACTTTACAAAAACGTTTCTTTGGAAGTTAAAAATAAATAAGTTTACTATTGATCTTTTTTGATGTACTGAGAAATATTGTAATTTAAATATTGAAATAGAAATAAAAAAAATTTCTTTTTTTTTATTTATAAATATTTTTTACGTAAATGTTTTCTATTTTATTTTTAGCCAATATCGTATAAAAAAATTAACTAACAATTTAATGTTAATCATTTTAGATATTTTTGGAAGTTAAAAATAGATAAAAGTTTGCGATTCTTCTTTTTTTAGGTATAATGAAGAATAGCGTAATTTAAATACTAAAATAATAATAAATGTTATTTTTTACATTTTTTATATTTCTTACTCAAATATTTTTTGTCTTATTTTTAGCAGGATCGTATAACAAAATTAACTATTTAATGTATGCCCCCCCCCCTTTTTTTACTTCTTTCCTTATGTATTAAATGGCAGTACATGCTTGAAATGCTATCAATATTTCTTTTTGAAAATTTAATGTGAAGGGAAATATTGGTATTATTGTTTTCAATAAATCTGATTGAACCATTTTTCGCATCGGAGGAAATATTTCCATTAATCGCTCAAAAAATATTACTCGTAGCACGCGTTTTTTTTCTACGAGTAAAATAATGCAACGAAAATGCGTTTTGTTGCATTTGTACTTACGGGGAGAAAATGAATATTCGAATGAACTTTCAGCGTTTCTTCGATGGCTTTTTAAACGCGTCCTCTCCTTTTCGGAGCATCTGAATGCTGGAGTCCGCTCCGAGGCGCCCTAAAAAGCAGTTGGGTGCTGCGGTAGGTGAAAGAGTGATGAGGTTAAGCCTTCTTTCTTCCAAAGGATTTGAGTTGGAAAGAGGTAGCTTAATTTAATCCGCTTCTAATCAGATTGCGGATCTTACGCGAGAGAGACTGTAATTTATATCGCGGGTCAAACTGTCATAGGATCCGAAAGCGATTACCACCAAATTCTAAAACCATCGGATTAGATCGTTTCTTACTTGTTCATGTTGAGTGTACTTTACGTATGTTGACACGGATTTTAGGATTGTCAATAGGAAAACCTTACTTTCCATTTCATCCATAGTTAGGGCACACTTTCGATTTCAGCTTCCACCACCAACAGAGGGTATTGAAATGTGTACTAGGAGATGTGTGCTTACAATTATTTTGATTTGCAAATGATTTTACACGTATACCAATATCGTTCAGATATGGGGTTTATTATATGCTTATTAATTTTTATTGAAAATTTTTTTAAGATTTGTGACATGTATTTATGATTTTGTATCGACTACATTGTGTATTATTTTCTTATAATGGTATGGTGATTATGTTAATTAATAAATTACATTTTTGTATTTAATTGCATTACTTAATTATCAGACGCTATAATTTCAATGGATAAGTACATTTAATCTGTAACGAAACCGATTATTATTTGAATAATTTTTTACTGAGTTCTAATGAATGAATGTATGGTTTTTATGCAAATGTTAGCTGGAATTAAGAAAAAAATATTCTTTTGCAAAATTGCGGATTTGCGATTCTATTCTATTTTTGCAGAGGCCTAACAATTTTTTTGTTTTGTTTTAAATTTCAAATATTTCGAAAGCAACTAAATTAGCTATATTTAGCTTTTTTTTATAGAATTTATAAATTTTTGGTCTTGTATTGTATTGGAACTAATTTTTTCGGAGGTAAATAGCAAAGTTAAAATAAAAGAATGGCGAAGATAATTTTATCTTAAATCCCTATAGTATTTTCAATCTTGACCAAATAATAGGTAATACGATCTGATGATTTTATTTTCTTTTATTTTTTATTGTAGGGCAAACTATATTAACTTTTAGGTAGACATCATAAGACTCACAATGAAAAAAATTCCATCCTGTAGTTTATATTTATGATAAAATATTTACACACACACACATGAAAGATTAGAGAACTACGTAAATCAAACTTGTCCATTTATACCTTAGCTTTATAAATAGTAATATCATATAAAATAGTTTATGAAGTTTTTCATGCTAATTTCTAAAAAAACATTCGCTGATTTAGCAAAGTTTAATATAAAGTTATACATAAATTTTACAATTCGAGATTTTAATTCTTTCACCCAAATTATTCTTGGATCTCAAATTTTTATTAAACATGCAATACATGAGCAACAGAATTATGTAATTTAGTTTTTAACTCCTAAAAGTGTAATATGAAGTAATTTTGTCTCCAATTTCAAGATTTATGGGACATTGCTAAGGAATGTAGTATTAATTGAATTAGGTATTTTAAGTATTTTAATTTCGAATTAAACTTCAGTCTACTTTTTGTTTTCGAAGATTTATGTGATGTCTAGGCTCAGTATTGTAGTCATTTTGATAAAAAAATGTATTTTTTTCTACGTAATACCATTTTTAATGATTACCTTTTCGTAATAAAAATAATAATTGAATTATTTTTAGTGAACAACAGGATTGAAATAACAAAAGGAAAATTAAAATAACAGGAAAAATTTTATTTCTTTCAATTGCACAAGATGATATCCATCTTAAAGAGCAAGCGAGAAAGAACTATTCATTACGTATATATGCGTGTATTTTTTTTTTATGGAATTTATTTACCATAATCTTTATTTTTGTTAATTTATACTTCTTGAACATATTTAAACTCAGATAGATTTTTATTACTGAGTCAAATCTTTTTCTTTCAAAAATAACGTGAAAAAAATGTAGCATTCAATAGACTGTAAATATATTTATCAACCAAAATCTTGAGTAAATATTGATTTAATGTAAAATTAAACCGCCTTAGCACGCATTCGTCTTAACATTTTATAGCTGCTTAAAATTTATTTATTATCACTTTTCTTCTCCCATACAAACTGAAAGCTATTAAATTTCTGTTAAAGAATTATATCTAAAGCGTAGAGAAAATATACCAGCTGAGAAGAATTTTCCAAAAGCGTTTGTTTAAATGTTATTATTTAACACAATAGGCAATTATTTAATTGCCGGTTCTCAGAACTACTTTTGCAAGTTTATTTTACCTCGCTTTAAGCCTTTTAAGTTGAAATAAGTAATTCGTATTTTATTTCTAGAGCGTAGTTATTGTAACGAAACTTATGAACTGATATTCGAGCTGTTTTCGCATTTAAAAGAGGATTTGAAATTTAAGGAAGTATACAATGTTTCAATTTAATTCACATTATAATGAAATCTTTATTTAAAATGCAACTATTAACTATAGAAATACGTGTAATTCATTGTCTTCATGAAGTTATACATCCATTATATATATATATAAAGCATGATAATGCATTGAGATGATGAAGAAGATGTCAATGCATTGAGTATTATGATCGAAAATGAGACGTTGAAAATAGTTTAACAAGGAAAAAGGGGTAAGGAAGGTAGCGGTAGGGGAACGTTTTGATTCCAGGAATTATCAGTAGAGTTGTATGCTAAATATATCGCTTCTCTTTCCATTAGATAATATGTAGCAGATAGATTAGATGATATGAAAAATAGAGCTTTGAATAGATAATAGAGCTTTGAAGAACTTTTCTGTATGGAAAAATGCTCCAAGTATAAATTTCATTCATTAGCAGGTGAAAATACCCTAAAAAATAATATTAAAAAAAACGCAGTATTCCGCTGAACGCAGAAATTAATTGGAAAATGGTAAGTGATTACTTTAATTTCGTATTGTTCTATCTTAATTTTATATACTTCTGCTTTCTTAATTGATTAGGTTTCATCTTAAAATAATAGGAAGAAATGGAACTCTCGATAATCTGTTTAATTGGGTTTAATTTTGTTCTGCAATTACAGTTAGTCCCCCCCCATTCTTTAGCCTTACGAAATTACCTGTACCTATATATTTATCACCTATAAATCTGATCTTTCAGCTCAGGCTGTCTTCACTTCTGCAACAGCCGATTTCATCCTTAGATTTTTTTTTTCTTTTTTACAGTACAGTTTCTAACTCTAGACGCCTTGACCTCGTAATTTACACTTAAAGCATTCAACACTATTTCCCCCACTCTAGCAATAAACAAGAATTAACGGTTCACTTTTGTCTCACGTTGTTTTTGAATAATGGGGGGTAGGGAAAAGAGAGAGAACTGTCTTTTGTAAAACTGGAGGGGGGCGTGAATTTATCGTAAATATGTCATTGTCGAGTAGAGAGACGTGTAACCGAAGCCGATTTCCCTAGGGGTTCAAATAAGCGCGCTCCAAACCGGGTGGGGATCAAAAACAAAAACATTGCCCATAGGGACACTCCATAACTCGACAAGGAAAGAGAAATCGTGCCAAAATACATCTCTTTTGAAACATTTGGTAAGTGGCTCTTACCGTAATCGATTCGGATGTGTTGTTATTTCACACTTGAAATTATTCCGATTTCTGTATTTTATCAGAGTTATCGAGAACACACCTTTTTTTTTCTCCAACTTTCGTACTTTGATAAGGCTCTTTCTTTTCATAAATGAAACTGAAATGAGTCAGAACTTTATTGGGAGCTAGAGAAGTAGTTATCAAACTCTGAAGCACGTATTGTAACGGTTACTTAAAAGGTGGGTATGAGCAACCTTGAAATGTAGTGCTTGCTCTCCAAGAATTTCTCTGACAAAATTTTAAAAAACACTTACCTAAAACTTGCAAAATGAAAAATGTATTTGGAAAAAATAATTCAGTAGCGCACACAGGAATTTTTCAAGGGGGAGGTCCAGGGTCGAATGTCCACTATTCTCGCATCATGCTCCAATACGCCACCCAGCATATTCTTTTGATTTTGTCGATTTTCTGGAACAAAAAATAATGAAAATTAATTAATCAATAATTAGCAGTAATTAATAAAAATTCATTCTTATTACGAATACTTAATTAAATTTTACGTAGGATTATAATCAATCGAAAAAAATCAAGATCTTTGGGAGTCGGCCCGGACTTCGAGGACTCCCCCCCCCCCTTGTGTGCGCTACTGCTAACAATAACAGCTCAGTAACAAAAACAGCTATTATTTAACTGTATATTCTCTGGTTAATTCGATTAGAAACGCTTTTTTTAAGACGGTAACTATCTTCAATACAGGGAACTCGAGGTATCTTCTTTATTTTTCTCATATAAATACGCTTTAACTTTAAAAATATGCCTTTGAAATGAAAAGGAATCGAATAGTACAAATTCTAGCGAGCATTATTAAATTATTAAATATAACGTTTTATCCTTCGATATACTAAGAAAAATTCTAAAAGTTTTTTTAAAAAATCATGTCTAATTTGCATTTTTTTAGAGAAAAAAAATTACAAGAGTAAACTGCAAGTGTATGAAAATATTTCTTGAATCCTTTATACTTACATCCGTAGAGTGATTACCTACTAGCCTTCCGTAAATTTCTTCCCTATGTGAATAAATATTGAATTGCTCTTTTTTTCTTCTTTTCTTATTCAATATTTACTTATTTTTTAAACTTAAATTCGAGAAATTACTTCTAGTGAATTTGAAATTCTTAAATTTGTGATGTGTTAATTAAATGGGCAAACATACGCTCCGAAAAATGCATGGTTAAGGCATTAATGAAAGAGTAAAAATAAATAAATAAATAAAGGGATAGATAATTTTATATTTTAATTTCTCCAAAACATTTATTCTTAAGAGGGTTTAAGAAATTTCCCTATATTACTTTTCATTGTTTATTGATCATAAAATAATTATTGATTTTAAAACATTTATTACCAAAATAGCAGTAATGGACTAACCCAAAACGTAATTGATTAAATTTCCATCCTTAAATTGTTTCTAAATTCCCTGTTTTATCTAAAAGTGATAATAATAATAATATCAGTACAAGTCCTAAGCGTTAAGGAGGAAAATTGATCTGTTTGAGAGTACTCCCACACAAGCCTATCCCATTAAGTATTGAAGAGTGTGAATAAAAACTGGGTCACACTGTTAAGTTATTTTAGCTATTTTTTTCGCAACTACAAACCTCTCTTTGTAATAATACTAAAACAAAAATTTTTTGATACAATATTCCATTTCAATATTCATTAAAATCTTGCAATTTGCACTGGGTTACACAGTTGCGTAACTGTAAAATTTACTTTTTGGGTATTTTCTTTTTTTATCCCCTCCCCAAGTCGAAGTCTTAATTGCTTGAAAAGTTTTTTTATTGCTATAATTATATATATAAAAAATAGAAATACTTGATCTAACGGATTAATAAATATACTAATCCAAAATCTATAAGAGTTAAACATATTCACCAAAACAATCCTTAATCTATGTCGACTTTAGGATAGTATCTTATTAAAATCGGATTAGATGTAAATCTGAGACTGAAACTGCGTTTGAAGCTTGTGCATCATTAAAAAAAGGTACGAAAATAGGAAATTTACTGGGGCATCAGGAACATAAAAAATATTAAATGACATGGAAATAAAAAATGATGGAAAAAGGATTTCTTACAACAAATTTTTAACGTGTTGTTGGCATAATATCTGGGGAATTTTCCGTTGATACTCTGTAGATTGTGGTATGTCAGATTTTAAGGTATTATTATATGCTGGGTATATAAATAATTCCTTTATTCGAAGTATTCGACACACTTCTCGAAGTTCAGATTATTGTTTTCAGGGTATAAGTTTTCACGATAAACGTAGAATTAATTTTTAAAACAATTGTGCTCTCATTTTATATGCATTTTTTATTCCTACAAAGCTATGTGTTGTAAATTGGACCAAGATTAATAAAAATAGTACTATTTCTTCTGATACTGAGAGTTCATTATTTTATATTATATTTTTAATTGTCTCATATTTAAAATATGCATATTTGATTGTTTTAGTCCTGATATCGTTGCTTTCCTGTTTTTCGATTATAAATTGCTATTCGTGTTCAGAAAAAAAAATTACACAAAACTGCAGTAATAATTTCACCGTAACTGGAAAGCAAAGAAATATTTTTGTACTTTTGAAATTATAGATAAATAGTTTTCACACTAACTTTTTTGTTTTGTTTATGAAACTAAGATATATATGTTCAGAATAACTCTTTATGATAATCAATTTAAATTTTCCATGAACTAATATCAACTTATGATAAAGAAGTATTTTATGAACGGTTTTTTTTTTGGTATCTTTTGTTTTGATTTTTACAAAAATATTGACTCTAAAATCATAACATGTTGCAAAATCTCAATAAATCCATATTTTTAAAGGTTTTATATAGATAATTAGAGAAAGAAATTATACTTCAACAAAGTTCAAGGAAAGGAAAACTAAATTTTAAGTATAATTTTTATTTAATTGAATTATTAAACATATTATTAGTGTAAATTGTAATGTAAAATATTAATATGTAAATAGTTTTTAATTTTAATGAAATATAAAAAATGAAACTTGATTTATATATATTATTTGAATAATGCAGAAATTTCTACCAATATGAATAAAATGAATGTGTGATTGTGGGTTCAAATAATTGATGATTTTTCTTTTAATTTTATTTTATGCTTCACTAGGAAATAGCACATTTTTTAAAATTATTTAAATCCTCTTCATATTATTAATGCTATTTTTATTTTTAATGAGCAACTTTCTATACTACTGCTTTAGGATCATTTGATATTTCATTAACTGGTTTTTAAAATGCTATTGCAGAGTTAAATTTAAATAAAAGTATAAGATGCTTTATTAAATAATAAAGTATCATTTCAATCATCTTATTAAATAAGATGAAAGAAATTATAGGTGTATGAGATTTTTTATTTATTTGTAAATACAGAAAGTAATGACACATATTTAATTTGTTTTTGTTTTTAATGATAATTCGTCCAACTTACGGAGCTGAAATGGTTCTGCTGGTTATAGCGAAAGCAAAGCATTATTACGTCAGAGGCATACTTGTTCATGCTATATTTATAAAATTATTTTTATGATAGATCCTTGACAGATTTATCCTTGAAAACAGATTTTAAAAAAAGAAAAAATGAGGGTAAGTGTTTCTTAAAAAATTCCAGATTGATATAATTATCTCGTTAGTTTTGTTTGCGTATAATCTAAATTTTGTTTTATTATGGTACTTCAATATTTTAAAATTGAATTTACAAAAAATAAGACAGTAAATATAAATAATTCGCGAATGAGTTGCATACATCAGTGTGTATCAAAGAAAAATAATGAGCTGTATTTCATTTCTTGTATAGAGCTATAATCTCTAATGCTATCTCGAAATTTTACTTTTAAAACCAAAACTTAGAAAATGTTACTTTATACTTATTAACATGGAGCTCAAATTTGTAAGCTATTTTTTTTACCAAACAAAGCATCAATACCATAAAGTTTTATATTCTTGACTTATTTACTATTTTCGTTGCTTCCATTTTATCTGCTTACATTAAAATTGTTATGATTGTATATACAAAACGTATGCTTTGCAAATAACATGGAATTTATTTTAATGTACAATGCAACTTATTAAGTGCACAACAATGCAATGTGCCTGTTATTTCTAAATTTACAGGAAATTCGGTTGCATTAAAGTTTGGAAGGTCTTATTAAAGCATGTGTGTATATATGATTGAGTATATAGATGCGCATTGCCTGTTCCTATTTGAAATATTATATATATATCATTTCAAATAGGAACAAACAGTAGAATTCTAGAAAAAATATATTGATGATAACAGTCAGAAAGGCTGTCAAATATGGAATTTCTCTGAAAGAATAAATGAAATAGATTATACATTTCTGTAAGAATATAGAAGCAATATAATTTTATCATGAGCATAATAATACTATTATCCCCATGTAAACAAAAATAATTTTTATAGTTCCAGAATATTGTTCGGATATTCAAAATGAAAACTTTAAATTTCAAATAAGATTAGGGAGTAAAAAAATTTACTACAGAAATCCATTCCTTTGCATAATTCCTTGTAAGTATAAAAGGTATTTGTATATGTAGTTACTTTTTTTCAGAATTCAGGATAAACCTCCGTTAGGATATATATCCTAAGAAAAATTTAACAAAAATGTTTTGAATTATTATGTACATATAACACGATATATTAATGCATTTATAATGATGAGAATGAAATGTGTTGACAATTTCCTAATATTTACTACAGTACATATCTATATACTTATTTATGTATACCATTAAGAAGAAAGTTATTTATAGCATTAGAATATTGAATATATTTCACGATTTTAAGTAATGCGGTAATATTATAAGTAGTATATTAAATAATTTCTATATTTTCATTGAGAAATGAACTTTAAAATTTGAAAGGTAATTACATGAGAATAAGAAATGGCGTATGATAATGGATGGTTTTACGAACAGAAATCAAATGACACAAAAAATGGGTTGATTTAAAATGTTTTACAAAATCTTAATTAAAAATTATCAATATATCTATACGAAGTTATTTGGTTCATATTTTGAGTTTTATTCGGTGAAACAAAGTAAAAAAATGACTTTCAATTTGTTTAAGTTTTAGAACTTTAAATCGTTTTGTGCCACAAGAAATTTCACAATGTTCTATATAATATCTATGTGTAAGAAAATATATATTATATATACAACATATGTATCCATTATTTAAGAAATATACATTTAATTTTGAAGTCTATTGGAAATGTATATTAATTTTAATGATAAAAAATAGAATTACAAGCTTTTAGATATATGCATTATAAGAGTAAGAAATAAATTAAAAAACATCGAATTTATTTTTGTCTGTTAGTTGCTTTTGTTCGTTTAATTTTGAAAAACTAAATTATTATATTTGTAAAATATGCAACGTAACTTAGGTACAAGCACAACAAACATTTATTTTTTATATGGATGGCTTTAATATAGTAGGAATATATTCTTAATCCTTTTGCATCCGAAGTTTAAGCTATCTTTCTCTCTCTTATCGTATCTTTTTTTTCTCTCTTCTTATTTTCCTCCGGGCAAACCATTACGACTAAAATACCTTCTCTAGAAATAGATTTTGAGAATTTTTGGTATCGAAAGATTTTGAGCTAGATTCCTCAAGCTTTAGAGAATATTTAGTTCAAAATATCAAATACTTTGGAATGTGAAGTGGTTTTAAAAATATATGTATATTATATTCTTTCTGCATATACAGCAAAGCTAAGAAGTTAGAGCAAAAATACATTTTTAGTTAATTACATGATTTTAAAAGTGAATCATTTAAAAGTAACTTAAATTCAATTACTTCTGCAAAATTAAAGCAAATGCTCTTCACGAATCACGAAAGAATTTTACTTCACGAATCAATATAAACATGATTCAGATTAAGTTGGAAATTTAATTTTTACTTAAATCATGATCAACTATTGCACCATAGCACGTATATTTTGTCTTTTTTATAAGGCACTAAAAGAAAACATTTGCTTTTAGAGTGGTAGGATTGTTATTATTATTTATATGTTAAGATGTGAATGTATTAAATGTCATTCCTTGAAGTAGTAGTAATCTTCTTTACTAAAATAAATCTTTGTAATTATGTACATATCCAATTAGATCCAATAAAATAATAAACTAAAGGATAAGTAGAAGAAAATTATTAAAACTAGAGGATAATTATTTACTTTTTCTTAAATTTTCAAAATTTTAAAGATAACATTTTCAATTATTATTCTTTTTATGTACATTAAAAATTAGGGTGAATTGCTTCTCATTTTTTTCTCTTACATTCTAAATTCTAAATCTTCTAAAATCTTATTTCAAGCGATTTTCCCTTTGTGGCTAAAGATCCTCGCTAGGAAACACTGCTGGAAAATATTTACCACGATTAAATATTGCTTTCTACAGAAAAGGTAGTACATAGACCTATATATATATCTCCAAGCATCTACATAGTTTTTGAAACTGTATACACACACATATATATACTCACAGTTATGTATGTTATAAATACAGAAATTGGATACATATATATGCATGTGTTACTTCAACAGGACTGGGGCTTTTGTTTTGAGCGTATTTATTTTTTGTGTGTGCGTGCAATTTCTTTTTCATCATATCATCTTTCTGATATAGGGAGGATTCTTCTAGAGTCACTATCGGCTTGTTATACATATTTGCTAACATTCTCATAACTTCTTGACTGCGTATCGACCTTTTGCTATGAGTTTTTGCTGCGGAGGACTCGAAACTATTTGATTTGATTTCTGTTTGGCTCGGATACGGGGGAAATATCGGTCGCCTTTATGCGTCTAGAGCGCGAAATAAAATTGTGTGCAATCTCCCTCACTCCCCCTTCCATAGAAAAATGATTCGCCCTCACTCTTAGTGCTGATTGGAGAGTTTTTCTATTTTTAAAGCGTAGCGCGCAAAATATTTCCGGGAAAAAGACGCAAGCGAAGGGTAAAAAAATGCAATTCAGGAGCTTGGTAGGAACAAAAAGAGTGCGTTAGAAAGGTCCGGATGGTGAAGCGGAAAAAAATAAAATAAAAACAAAATAAAAAAATAAAAATAACAATAATAAAAATAATAAAAAAAAAACATGAAAGAGGAAAAGAATGGGAAGAAGTGCAAAAAACTGGAAAAAGGGGCGCTCGTAAAGAAAAGAGCAAGGAAAAGAATTTGAAAAGGGAGAAAAAAATAAAATAAAAAAAAAGTCTGAGCGAGTGCCGGGAGAAAAAATATAGTAGCTGCTTTAATTAAACAGCGGAAAAGCCTTAAAAAGTGTCGAAAGCTAAGTGGAAGCGAGTTGGGTATGTGAATTTGGAAAGGGGGCGTTTTTCTTGCGAAAAAAGTTAATTGAAACACACTGGGGGGAAAGAGATTAATCTGAAAATTATGTCTAAATCCGATAACGTTTTTTTTCCTATGTGTTTTTTTTTTATTAAATGCAGACATTTCAGAAAATTTGCATTAAAAACTGTTTTCTGTAAAAAGGATTGCCCTCTCCCTACCTCACCCCTTCTTGCAAATGGTGGTAAAAGCTTTTTCGAAGCATTTTAAGAGAAACGGTTCTTCGACTCTTTGTGAGTCCCCTCCCTCTACCCAAGAATTCATCGTTGTGGTCAGAGCACCCACGTAATGAAATGGTCGACTATAGTACAATCGGCAACAGCTAGCACGGTCTAATCGAATCGGGTCGCTTAGCTCCCGCTATCACACTCACAATTTGATCTGCTGACGATTTGGCCCTTGATTTCGCTTAAGTAAGGCGAGAGTAATTTATGTAAGTAAAATTACTTTCCGATCCAGTACTTTTCCTTTAACCTTCTGAGATAATATCCCAAAACAAGTGGTTTCGTGTGATAAAATAAAATAAGAGAGAGACTGAATTATTTTTTTATCAAAACTTTACTAGATACCTAAGGGACCGGATGGGATTTTGTTTTGTTTTTGTTTTGAGTTTTGCTACTTTTTTGTTTTTATTTTTTCCAACATTATTTATATAATCTCTTTTTTTTGTCAGCCAGAGTTGCTTGTATGTGGAGCTTAGTAAAACGCGATTGAGATTAGCGAGCTTCAAAGGATTAAACAACATGTTCATCTCCCATGCGTTTACTTTTTGCAGAAAATGCTTAAACATTTTGGGAGAAAGCAACTATAATAAATTTAATTTTAATTGATACTTGCTTGCTGTGTAATTCTGTGAATATACATAATTTTTTTTAATATCTGCGAATTAAACATTTGCAAACCGTATTTTTATGTTATGTAATCAGGGCCGATTTAAGCTCATTTTGGGCCCTGGGTGCAGAAGTTCTACAGGTTCCCTTGGCACTGGAGGATTGAAATCTATAACCAGGAAGTCTTGTTAAGTCCAGCTTATCCGGGCCCCGGGCATCCATCACAAGTGCCCAATGGATAAATTGGCACTGTATGTGAACATGCATATGCCATCCGAAACTACATGTAGTCTTCTTTTAGTGTAGTATTAATCTGAATCGAATTTTTGTGTTTTTCAAATAAAAGAGGACAGTTAAATAATAATTCTGAGTATACACAAAACTTATGTTTCATCTATCTTACAGTATCACAATCACTATTCAAAGCAATTTTCCTTGAGTCTTTTAATCAATTACATAAAATGCACTTTTCATGTATTAATTTGAATAATCAATTACACACGGATCTAACTGCATATTTTTAGTTTAGAATATATTTTTGGTTCCATTTAAATTGATGTTACTCAAGGGCTAAAAAGGGTTACTGGAATCGGATCTCGTACGGGATTTACTAGTCTGGTTGTTATAGCAAGGAACCCATAATTGAAAGATAGCAGAATTGTGTTTCATTCTTCTACGGATCTTTGTTCAGTAAGAATGATGCATGATTGTAAATCTGTCAAGACTGTGTGTGTGTATGGACTCTTCACTTTGGTATGGCGTAGAATCTAAAAGAGTGGGTACTAGTTTAGTTTTCGTCATCGCCGCGGCTATGACTCAAAATTTAGAGGTTGAGTATGGTAATCTACGTGTTCCTTTTAATTCGGCGTTAAAAAATAAATGGAACGGATCATATAATTATGAATCACCGATGATATCTGGGTATGTGTGTTCCTTATTTCATACCACACTGCTAGAAAGCTTTGACAGAAAGTTTCATTAACACCATTATTCTATGACAGTGGCGCGCACACACACAGTAATTTTTCAAGGAGGGGGGGGGGGGTCCGGGTCGAAAGTATATTATTCTCGTATCCTGCTCCAATACGCCGCCCAACATATTTTTTTTGATATTGTCGATTTTCGGGAATAAAAATCAGTAAAAAGTTAATTATTGAATAAATAATTAGCATTAATTAATAAAATTAATTATTAATAACAAATCCATTATTCAATTTTGCGTATTATATACACAAGATTCTAATCAATCGAAATAAAAAATCAAGGGTTATGGGGGGGGTGCCGGACCCGGGTACCCCACCCCTTGTGTGCACCACTGTTCTACGGTTTTGCATTGGTGGAAGTAGACCTCAAACACGTTGCTCGTCTTAAATATCGTCCGTCAAGAGCACGACCATATGTATAAGTGCTGAATTCCCATTCTCTATCGGAAACGTTAAGTGACAAAAACAGACTTTAAGTTGGTTTTCAAACTCAAAATATTTATATAATGTTGCGCTGGTTTCTTATATTCGCCTTTAAAAACTATTGGCTAAACATGTAAATAATGTAAATTTAAAGAATACTCGGTGAATGACCTTTAAAACAAGACTATTATTATTTTTAACCTCGTGAATTATAATTTTAATCGTCGAAATCTATTTTATTTTTAAAGATGCGGAAAAAAGTCATTTTACATTAAAACGTATAAAGAGCTTATTTATCTCTTTGACTTATCCATTTTTAAAGAAATTTTAATGGAATATATAGGTGATTCCAATCACTCTGCTCCTTATAAATGTAGTGACAAAACTAACATATGCCAGTACCAAGCAATTAAAAAAGAATGCGTTGAAGGTAACGAGATTTTTATGAAAAAGTATTTTAAATATTTGGTAGTTTAAATCAATTTTTTGTGGTGTGTCCTGATAATATCTTTAAAATTAATTGGTTTTGCTCCAAGCGTTGTTTCTATCGTTTTCAAATTAGTTTTTTTTTTGTAATACCTATAATTTGGGACTTTGCCATTAGTTTTTGAGCTTGAGGATTTAAAATAACGATGATTATATATTTTCAGAGATAATACATTGTTTTTTGACTGATTAGAATAAACACCTCTATTCGTTATATTTTATTTGGATCCCGAACAGTGGCGGATTAAGCGGGTGTCGGACCTGGCGGCCGCCAGGGGCCCCCAGCACTGGTAGGGGCCCCAAGCTTGATGAGTGTAAAGGCCAGCGACAAACCAACCATGCCACCTTGGAACAAGAAATGAAAAGAAAACAAAGATACAATGAAAACACCGCTAGAAATTTATCGATATGTAAAAAAATCCTAATGTAAAAAAACTTTTGAAAATATTTTTAACAATACCGATATCAAATGCATCAGGTGAATGATCTTTTTTAGTTTTAAAACATGTTAAAAATAATTTAAGAGGTTATATGCGAGGAAAGAGAAATTGAATAACATGGCCACATATTATATACAGAATAAAATGTTTTGGAGAAAATAGATATAGTAAAAATAACAATTGATGAAATTGCCAAAGAGAAATCAAACTGTATAGCAAAACTGTAACCTCTTAAGTAAGGTTTTTAATTTTTTTACGTATAGTACAGATTTTTCCTTTAGCCGATGAGCTTTATTACAGCAATACATGTTATTTTGAGAATTTAAAGTAAGCGACTCTTTTCACTGTTTTAGTTTTTCGACTCATAAGCTCATGGGCCTCAAACCTTTTACCGCCAGGGGCCTCCAACTACCTTAATCCGCCTCTGATCCCGAATATAAAATTGCCGTTTTATAAAATAGAAATGTAATCTATTAAACATCTAAGAGGAAAAGTTAAATAATTACTTTTGGTTGAGACATGCAAATATTTGACATTACGAACTTAACTTTATGTATTATTTTGATAATTTTTTTTCTTGATTCATTGAATTAATAGAAAAAACAGCTACGTAATGACAGCAGCATATCAAGGACTGAATTTCAGTTAATTATATAATCTAAAGCAAAATACTTTATAGAGATATATAAATATTTCGACTTGAAAAGTTGTGCTTCCATCATCTAAAGCATACTATATACCGCTGTATATATCTATCCTTCTTACATATTTATAAACAAATAAAATCCCCCCTGTCGTAGACTAGTATTGCACTCCATTAAGGAGAACCATGTTGGAATAACAGAATTTGTGAATGGAAGGATTATAGAGGATTTTATTCCCTAGAGAAGACTCGAAATTTTCTAGGCACTTATGAAATACCTTTTTTCCCCTCGATTAGAGACTCATGTATTTATTCTTTAGAAAGGGTTGAAAGGGGTAAAATCATTCAAGTAATTTATTGTTGCTTTTCTCTGAGAATTATTGGAAAATACTTTAGGAGTTAATTTGAGACTTTGGAGCATGAGTGTGAACAAATTTCTAAAATGAAACGATTAGATGCATGGAATTATATAAGTAAGGGTAATGGAATTATTTTAAAATAATCAGAAAACTAATAAAGACTGTAGATCATCCTTGCTTATTAAAGCATTTCCAAGAAATTATCATTCATTTTATATTAATTTCAAACATTTTGTTTTATGATATGTGTTACTATTCAAGCTTGTTCTACAAAATAATCACTGCTCACTGTCAACATGTCGAATTATTATATTTTGAGCATTTTTTTACAGATTTTTTTTTAAATTTGAGAATGTATTTTCTTAAGTGAAATCTTATTCATGTGCAAGCTCAAAACCCCTATTTATTTATTTCAAAATATTTTATTTTACATTTAATTGAAAAAATTGTAAAGTGATTTTTTTAAATACTAGTATTTTATATATAATATGTAGTATTTTCCTAAAATTTCAAATATCTTGCGAGTAATTTACAATTATGGGTAAAATATTAAAAAAACTACATACAATATTTTAATTGAAACATAATTTTAGTTCATATAACTAATAGAACAGAATATCATTTATACTTATCAAAACAGAAAAAATATACAATCTGTTTCAAATAGGAAACTCGGAAAAAATAAAAGGATTAAGATGCTAAAATGAATGAATCATTTACTTTACACACAAACACAGTTTGTTTTGATTCACTTTTTTATATTATCGATAATATTAATTTTATGTCAAAAGGAAGGAAGAAAAATCAGATTTTAGCTTTATTATAAGATTTCTTAAGGATTTATTTATGCTTATTTATTATATAGTAATGACTTTCATTACCTTTTCCCTCTCTTTTTCTATCATTAGAATGTTTCTCAATAATTGAAAATATTTATTTCGAGTTACAAACAACTTTATTGTAATAAGAGTAGGTGCAGCTACTGTACTTCGGTGGACTTCCTAAGCCAGCCTTTAATTAAAGAGTTTGACACTTTTCTCCTTTAGTTTGGTTTGATATTAAAGATTAAATATTAAAATATTGTGATAAATAATACATGAGGCCAAAATCCTTTTGACTTATATATACATATAACTTCATCTGTATTAATGATTGAAACACATTTTACTAGCGGCCGTAGTGTCAGAGTGATCATGTTCGAGAAAACTCGTGGCTGGCGTTGTTGAATTGTGGTTCGAGTCCTGATTCCACTGAAGAATTGCGAGGCTTAAAGCTATCTCTTGGTGTGGCGTGGAAGTTTGAAGCGGGAGTTGCCTGTGCTTGGTTGTCGTCATCGTCACTTGGCTGAGAGTCAAGATTATGAGGTCTGTCGCTGACGTGTAGCTTCAAAATGTGACGTTAATAAACAAAATCAAATTGATTTACCAAGAATTCTGAATATATTTACTTCTTAAACATCAAGCAAAATATTTTATCAAATTCTGAATTCTTTTAATGAATCTGGTTTTTTTTTTAAAAATTTTATTAGTAAAAATTTTAATTTCAACAATTTTTTAATATATTTGAACTTTTTTTTCAATGTATTTAAAATCTGAATTAAGATGTTGGAATTTTTCGATATTAATGCAGATCTACCAAGTTAATAAAAGTTTTCTTACTAGAAAAAAAAATGACGTAATTGAAATGCATGTAAAAAATGTCTGTTTATAAATCTGTTTTTCACTTTGTGTGGTCATTAATTAACATGTGAGAAATGTCAGAAAAGAAAATCGTACTATATAGCAGCGCTTTCCAAATTGGGAGGCGTGGCTCATACGTTAGAGTAGACAACCTAAACAAAACTAAATAGTTTTCTAATGGAAAATGCACTTTTTTGCATTTGTGGGGAAAAAAACCGCCTATAATGAAGGAGAGGAAATAACTTATCAATAGATTCGATTTTAAAATCTTAATTTAAGCAAGAACAGCTTCTAAATTTTTGGTCACAAATTTTCTCTCTCTTGTAAATTACACAGGATTTCCAACACATCTATAAACATTTTGATGTCATTCAGAACATTGTGTTTAAGTGAAATATATTTCTCAACATGAGTGGCTACAAAAACAAAGTATAAAAAAAATTAAACTCAGAATATGTAATGTGATTGCATTTAATCTCAATTGACCTAGACTTCGACATTTTGGGTGAAAAAAAGCACGAGCACATATGCTATCTAATAAATATAGTGCATAGATAGGTGTGACACACTTGGATCACAAAATAATATTATAAAAAGGAAATTATTTTTAAAAAATTAGATTAGAATTTTTAATAGTAAATGCAATACTTTTTTTAATTGCCTTTACATAAAGTGCCTGTAACATGTTGAACTACTTTAAATATTGTTTTGAGATATATTCTTCGAAGTATATATGTGTATGGATTGGGGTTCTATGGAAACACTTTCTAGTTCTAGGGGTTCCGTGGTGAGTTGAAAAAGTTTGAAGACCACTGAAGTAGAGGAAAATAAAAAAAGATTATTAAAAATGTAATTCTCCGATTAAAGCACATTTTACTAGAATATATATGCATATGCAAATAAATTTTACTTACAAAACGTTACACTTCATCTATTTATCTCACTCTAACTTCGATATGCATCTTTTTAAATTGTAAATCCATTGCTTCGGAAATTGGATAGCAGCTTAGATGAATTGCCAAGTTTAGATTATTTTTGAGGGGTGGGGGGCATAGATAGCATTTAACATCGAACTATATAAACTTCATTGATATAAATCTATAAAAAATTGTGTATGTGTTTTCGAGCTCTATAGTTAATGTATCTTTGTTTTCAAAAAAACGAAACTGTAGGGTTACTGACAGACGCCACGACCATAAAAAATAACTAACACGTGATACATAAATACATCTCAATCCATGCAATCGCTTCTACGTCTGCTTTTCTATTTGCGATGTTAGTAGTTAATAAGAAAGAAAAAAAACTGGCCGCGTGCGTGTATATACAAGATTCTGTTCTTTCGAGTGGAAGAAAGCAAGGCAACTGTAGCAGTGGCGGGTGAGAGGCGCTGTGGTAATTCCTTCAGTTATCTCGACCAGGCCATCTTCTAATGAAAACAGAGTTCCCCTCTCTCCTAGAGCGTGGCTGTTGACTCCGAGTACATTTGGGCTGGAAACAGGGGTCCCAGACTCTTACGGCTAAATCTGGACCCCATGTTTGCTAAAGGGATATTCGCACTCTGAAGCTGTCATTAAAAATTCCTCCGCCCGTTTTTCTGACTCAAACGGTGCGTAGCCGCCTGCTACATATTTATTGATTCAACGAACACTAGGCGGTTCAACATCTCTAAACATAGTAACGTAATAGATAGACGATTATGCATTTTATGAAGAAAAAATAATAGTAATAAGAGAGAAAAAGATGAACCCAACTGGAACTAAATGTTCGTGATGTGAATTAAATGCGATATACCGGAAAATGTTGCGAAAGTTTTGGTATGTGGAATAAGTTTGAGAGAATATTTTAGGTTTTGGTCACAAATTTTTGCTATTGCGATTTAAATATTGCTTGTTTGTTTATAGTGTTCAGTTGGGAAATTTTGAAATACTTTTTTTCTTTCTAGCGTGATGATAGAACTTTGTATTAGTGTCTTTCTTGTGCATCATTTATATTTTATTTAAATGTCTCCTTATATATAATAAATGAAGATTTTTTTCCTCATATGAATCATCAATTGTTTGTTTGAAGAGAGTCCAAAAAATGTCAAATGTAAAGATCTTCATGAAAACAAAATATAATAAGGATATATTATAAATATTAATGGAGCTTTAATAGTTTTTAGTTATAATAAAAATGGAATGGAACAAATGACTTTTCATGACAAATACAAACATTTCAGTCTAAATACTAAAAAAAAAGTTAGATTAACTACATATTGAAGCACTTATAAAAATGGTGTAAGTACATATTTAAAAATGATATAATCATAATGACTTAAACTTTAATTATTAAAATGAGCCTATATATTAGTAACAATTTATTTTTTGAAACATTGCGGGGTATCAACTGTTAAAGAAAGGTCTACAGTAGGCATTTTATTGATTCAAAAACTTTCCATGGAGGGGCTTTTGTTTCGCGATGTAACTGAAACGGTTTATAGATATATGGCTTCTTTCTGAATTCCAAATGGGATACATTCGACATCTTTCCTTGCACATGCATGGCTTTTCAGCAGACGGTATTGATCTCTACCGCCGAAGACTGTAAAGAATCATATGTAATAATCATCATTGACAAGTTACGTATACTATGACGAGATCAATCAGAGTTGATCGTAGACTCAAGATTTGAAATAAGTTAGACTGAGTGTCAGACTTAATATATTTTGAAACTCAATCTTATCATTTACAGTTATGGAAAAGTACCGATTCTGCTCGAATTCAACGAATTGGTTGTTTTTTTCGACTGTTATTTACATGATTTGGCAACGCTCATTATACTTATGTTCTATAGTTTTTTTTTGATGTTGTCGATAATGTCGTTTTTAAAATAATTATTCGAGTGTGTTAAACGCGTTTTAAAGAAAATACAATAGTTAAATGGGTTTTTTTATCAATAGTATTAATAAATTACCCGAAAAAATGTTTATGAATTAAATAAATTCATTTTAATTCTCTAGAATTATAAAGATTTGAGTTATTTGCTATCTGAAACAAATTGGGGATATTTATTGCTTATTCTATAATAATTTCCAGACTTAAAATAATATGTCGATTGATATCTTTTATTTGAAAAAAAAATTTTAAAAATCCTTTTTCACTTTTCCTTTTGCTAAGATTATGAGGAAAAGTGCTTCACATAAAAAGTGAAGAAAATCTTATATTCCTTTGTAATTTCAATGATAAATTGAATATTAATTTTTTACTGCTCATACTTGATTTTCTTCTCCGAAAAGATTTCTACGTTTTGTGAAGGGTACATTTCAATGAGTTCTGATATTAAATATATGTATTACTATGATTTCATTTTTATATAGTTTGCAAAATATGTACTCTATTGGTGTTTTAGAAAATAATCAACTGTTCGATAAAAGTGAGCCTATTACATTTGCTTCGTACTTGGAACTGTCATTTTAAATTGAAATCCTTTGTTTTAATCCCCTTGCGCAATAGCTCCGGAGCATCAACTCTATAACTTAGATAACCCTTTATTTCAAAGGCAAACTATTGAACAAACCACTTTCAAGGGAATTTTATCGAATTTATTCACAATCAACGAGCTAAACATTAAATTCAAATGTATTCTAAAAAGTCAATGAATTGTCTGTTAATTTAATTATACATAGAATTTTAAAATCGTTGCTCAATAATTCTTTTCTCTTTATTCTGCTACAAATTAGCTTACCATTTTAGAAAATTTCGTAAGTGGAAAGAATTAAAATTGTAGCAATTAATGCATTGCTTTTCGTATGTATCCTGCGTTAAAGAATTTATTAATGGTTAGTTTGAAAGCAAGCCTACATGAAAATTAAGGGAAAAAATCGATTCCTCCTTTGGTGCCCTAGAGCTACAGTAATATTTTTATGAATATTTGGCTCTTTAGACCGTAAGCTCTTTACGTAATACGGAGACACAATTTTCTTCTACTCTAATCGTCAATGATGTGTCTCTTAATTATTTAATAGGTATTAATTTCATTAAAACCGCACCCTGAAGCAATGCAAGGTTTATTGGTGATAGGTCTTGCAATTTTGAACCGTAGTCAAGAGGCAAGTTGGGTACCGAAGTCAGCACCTCACTTTTCAAATTTGCACACCATGCTCAACAGATTTAATGTGCATCAGCCTCTCTACATGGCGGGTATTCTGTACAACAGGACTCGAACTTATGACTCGACAATGTCAGCCATGAGTTCGTCAACATGAACACTTTGCTACTACACGGCTACTAGTTTAATATATTTCAATCATTGGGTTATTAGAATTATCTCTTAACCATATAATTGGATGAATTTTAATTATATTATTTTTCTCTCTTTTCATTATTATTAAATTTGATTTAAAACGATGCGTACCTATAATTTTTTTAATATACATATATTCGCCATATAAAATTCATGTTCTGTATATATATATAGGCAACATGGATCCATAAAGTATTGCTTAACCCTAATTGACTGGCCTAATTCAGTGACAGCTTTATAAATAACAATATGTCTATATTTTAATCCAATGACTTTTTCGGTATTTTCAATTTTAATAGCTCTACACCTCTGATTCTTGTAATTTCTATTTTTATCCAAGTTTAGTACGATATTCTTTTGCACTATTTATTTTACTTATATTTTGGTGTGTTTTAATATGTTTTTTAAAATCTAATTTCATTCATTCTTAGCTTTGTAGGAATTACAATTTGTCTTTTATTATTTTATTTTATTATACTATATATATATATATATATATATTAATATATATAATATATATAATATATATATATTAATATATATATTTAAGTATTATTCTTTGTTTTTTTTCTCTTTCTGTTTTTTATTATTTTCAATTTGTTTTAGTTTGCTTTGTTTAATTACAAAAAAACTATCCAGGTGGCGCCACTAATTTTTGCATCTGGCTTTATCAACTTAACACGTCATTTTTAACGATCATTTAGCGTATTGTTCTCGTACGTACAGTTTGTCCCGCTCTCCGGTTATTTGCATTTTTTCATGTAAGTTTTTGCTTCATTATTCCTTTTCAAAATTATTTTTATTTGTATTTTGTTAGGATTCATTTCCTTTCATATTTTCTATTTTTTTATTTTATTTTTCTTTTGGTTGCAAATTACACGTGGTTGGTTTTAGGCCTAACTTTTCAATATTGGTATGTTTTTCTGTTATGTATAAAAATTCTGCTGAACAGGGGAAGGTAGGATCCATAAAATATATTTAACCCTAATTTTGCTGGTCCTAATTCAGCAACAGCTTTAGAAATCATAACAGGTCTTCATTTTAGTCTATTGACTCTTTTGGCTTCTTACATTTTAAAGTTCTAATTCTGTTCCATGTTATACATACGCTTAGTTAATTCTTCTATAATAGACTCTTCCATTATTTTTAAAGTGTGTTTCCTTAAATCTGGTTTGAATCTTCTAGCTTTGTTAGTGATATTATTTTGTATTATCAATTTTATTATGCCATGTATTTCTTTCATTTTATGTTACTATATATATATATATATATATATTGCAATTTTCAATATATTTACTATACCCTCCTTTACTTTTGTGGGATAATCACTCCATGTCTTAATTTAAAAACAAATAAAGTGATGTAATAGTTTTATATACCATTATTTGATTAGTATGATTACAAGAAGGCTCAATAGGGAGCAAAGCAATTATGTAAATGTGTGGCGGTGGGTAGATATCAGAGGGTTTTCAATTTACATTCAAACCCCTACTTATAAACGTTGGTTCGTTAACGGACAATAAAGCGTGAAATTGGAGGTTTAGGGGTTGTGTTAGGGGCGTTTTTCCGCGGGAAGAGAGGGATATTAAACCAACCAGAAGGGCTGTGACTTTTCCTGCTTGCTGTTTGCATTATGTAACGAAGGAGTCAATAAACTCTAAAATGAAAATGGTGGATTCGTGAATTAATTTGAGCAGTGGAATAACTTTTAAATAGTTATATTTTTAGTTTCTTAGGTTTCAAGGAAGTAATAAATAAAATTTGCATAGTTATTTAATAATTTTTGTTTTGTTGATTTTGAAATCAAATTTTTTTATAAAAAAAAATGTGTAGTAATTAAAAAATGTTCATAAAGTTTTATTTTTCTTATGGAGGGCGCTTTTAGATGTGGATGTGTTAAGTTTCTTAAAAACGCGAAACAAGTGTAAGGAGGGATATAGAGTAGATTTAAGAAAATATATAAGATATTCCTGGATTTAGTTTAACATTAAAACTTTTTAACATTAAAGTAAAATTTTACAAATGATAATAGGTTATTCTAAAACGTAAAATGCACAATTATTGCCAACTGCATAAAGTATAGTATACATTATATGTACAAAAGTAATGTATTGTGAAGTACATACATCCTCCATGAAAACTACTAAAAAGAATGTGTTCTAGAAAATGAATTTTTCTTAAGAGAAAAAATCTATGAGCGTGGTGATCAAAGTAGTATTCGGGTATAAAAGGTTTTTCAATTATGAATACGTTACAAATCAAACTTTTTTCTTTTATTAGCAAAGTTTATGAATTAGTTTTTATATTTTCTCCCTCAAAACAGTTTTTGGCAAATACATAATGCCTCTTTAAGCTTACATATATTTCTAAGGGATGTAATGGACGTTCATATACCAAACTTTTAACATTTCGATTTTTTAATACGGACGTTCATATAGCACACAATTAACATTTCGATTTTTTTTAAATTTCCTTCATTACATCTTTAAAAACGTTATTTACGTACATTGAAGATAAAACTCAATACTATAAATTTTTTCTAAAGCAAATCCAGGTTTTCTTTTTTGATGTGATTATAGACAAATAACAGCAGCAAGACATATGTCACAGAATATTTTTATGATATTAATCCTTATAAAAATCTTAAATATGGACATTTTTGAGATATTTTGTCAACATAAGCAGCAAGTTATTAGAAAGTTTTTCTCAAAATTTAGAAAATTTAATACCATTAAAGCATTAATAAAAAGCTCTCTCTATATAACTTCAAAAATTGCATAAGACATATAATTGTTTAGTTTCTTACTAAGAACCATCAGAAATCACTGATTTGAATGATGAGCGATGTATGAATTCATTTTTAAGGATGTGTTATATCTTGAAAATATTGTGATTCAAAAAGGATCGTACCGATCCGTTTGACTTACAAGATCAGTATTTCGACATAAAATAATAATCTCAGTATATTAAATGCTTTATTTATTTATATTTTTTTACTGAGATAATCCTGTTTTTGATTTATCAAGGTCATTTTATGCCTCAAAGACGACCAAAATTCTTAATAATACAGAAGTCTGCGGTAGCCTAGGGGGTCAAGGTAAAGGACTTGTGGCCGGCGTGTCATGAGTTCGAGCCTAGTACTATTGAAGACCCGCCGTGTAGGAAAGCGATGCACGTTAAATCTGTCGAGAGCTCAAACGTCCTCCCGTTGGTGTGGTGTGGAAGTTAGGAGAGGGGGTGTCAGCTCAGGTGTCATCTTCGTCACTTGTCTTTGGTTCAAAATGACGAGGTCCGTCACATAAAACCCTCGAGTAGCTGAATAGTGCGACGTTAATATTCGCACTCACTTTTAATAATACAATCTAAATTAAGATTATTAAAACCGAAAGATTGTTTACTACAGTCCAATTTTGGTAATTTTAAACCAAAGTTAAATTATATATATCATTTCCTCGAGATCAATTCTTCGATTATTTCCTCGAAATTTTTGTCCAAATGTTACAAAAGTCAGTAATTTATCTGAAGACTCAGATTTTCGCTGTGTTTTGTATACAAAAAAAAAAAATACTTTCATATATAATTTTCACATGAAATTATAAAATCACATTTTGCTAGATAGGAATTCGTGTCTCTTTAAGATATATTTCGCAAAAACAAAACTTTCATTTTCCCCTCCTTTTGTCAACTCAAATTCCAAAATTCGTTGTTAATAAAACATGTACGCAAAATCTTTTCAAGACTATTTGTATATCAAAACTCTCTAATCGTATATCATTCTTCTTGAAGATAAACATGTTTATCACATCATTACGCACCCACATATGTGCGCTATTATTGGATTATACTCTTATTTACTGTAGTTAATTTACCGAGTTATTATATAACTCACATTTACCACTATCTGTGTTCGACTTTTTCTAACAAGTTTCCTGCCACAGCGCAATAATATATTACCTTATATTTTTAAACACTTATTCCCTTTTGATGCCCCATCTTTTTTTTTAAAAAAAAAAAGACGATGTTTTCAGAAATGTTGCATGCTTATTAGTGTTTAGTTTCTTTTTCAATTAAAGTTTTTGCTTTTTTTTAAAGAAAAAAATAAAAGAATATTGCAAGCCTCGCTGTTTGCATGCTACATGTATGAGTTAGTTATTGAGAGGAAACTAGTGTATAACTCTTGATTTTGTAAGATGTTAAGAGAGATTGGATTCCAAACAAAGCCTTTATCCTTATTTTAGGGCAGTTGTGTAGGGAGCTGAGTGACAAAAATATCGTTCGCGATAGTGTTTGGCCGAAAAGTTGTAAATACTTCATGTGGACGAAAGATCAGGCGCCCTGTTCGGTCAACTACGGAGGACAGTTTCATTCAGGTCAGTGGCATTTCCCACATTTTTCCTGCGACTGACACTAATCCTATATAGCATTAAACTAACCTAATCAAAAACGAACGGCCACTACCGTTCGTTCTCTTTTATGTTGCATGCAACTACCATTCTTATTTTTTTACTTATTTTTTTCCTTATTGAATATATTGTTGATAAACATGCTGTTTATATTGTGTTCTCATGTAAACACGAGTGCATATATGAGAATCAGACCGTCGAATGCTATATTAACGCAAAAAGACGTTAAAAACTATTTAAATGAGATTTTGGACGCGTAAAATGTGTATAAAAAAACAGAGATTTCATAAATATATAGAGAGACTCGTGGATAAGTATTTTTTCTGTAACATGAATTACATATCATTTTCCCCTAAATTGTCATGAATTATAAAAATATAGCTAGCTCTCAGACTAAGTGAAAAAATAGTATTTTAATCTTTCTTTTTTTAATAATAAAAAGGTAGTAGGAAAGAAAATATTGTTCTATTTGTGCTCTAATTAATTTTGTATCGTGTGAATGTGCTTTAAATTGTTTCTAGAATTATCGATAAACATAAGATTGTCTTTTTTTTACTTTTTTTCTCTTCTCTGTAGTCCCATTTTCTTTCATTCTCATATTTAATAATCATATAAATATGATAAATTTAGTTAAAAGCAGAGAAATTTTAGACAATTTTTTTCCTTAAAGAAAAAAATTTAAAAAATATTCTAAAATTTGAAAAATGCCACTTTCAGGTTTATTCTAAGGAATTGACTTCAGACAAGTCTCTAATTAGGTACATACTTTGAGAATTCCTTTGACGAAGTAAAAAAATTAATGAAATGAAATAAAAGCAATGAAAATAATACTAGAAAAACAATTGCATTGATTCCAATAGAGAAATTTGGTAACAAATCACCTATTAAATGTATTAAAAAAATTAGGGATTGAAAATTATTGATCTGATTTCTGAATTTATATTGGATGTTACTACCTGATCGATACAACATGTTTCGCTGGTTTTTAAACTTATTGGCTCAGAGAAAAAAAAACTTTCCAAGCGTTTCTTTTCTGGGTGTGAAGATAAATTGTTTATACTTGAAAAGAGTATCCACCCCCTCCTGTATTGCATAAGAATTAACAACTCCAGCACCCACATTTCAACAGGGATTTCAAAAAATTGCGAAACCTGAATAAGATTCACATCTCTGTCAAAAAAAAAATTACTCTCTCTTTCCCCAATCAGTGGTTATTTTTCTTTTAATCAATTAGGAGTCAAGATTCACTGAGTGTAAGGCAGCGCCGGAATTTCTTTCATTCTTTTCAAATTAAGAAAATTCACATCACATTCAGTTTCTTTTACCGAAGATTAAATTTCTTCTTCTAGTTTTTATTTCGGTAATGATTTCTGGAAGGAGTAAATTTATGGTTAGGTATACTCACATAGGTCATTAATGATAAGAAAAGAAAATAAATATTGATGTAATGATTTGGAGATGTACTGATGATTAAAATTTGCATTCATTTTTTATTAATAACTGTATTATTAAGAAATAAAACATAAGTTAATTACAACTTATCAACATTTTTCACTCGTATGTTTAGAAACAAGTTTATAAATAATTATTAACTTTTCAAGTAAATAAATAGAAATCCTAGTTCCTAAGCCATTTAAATTGTAGCATTTTTTTTTATAACGAATACGAATCAAAATAGAACACAGATTTTTTTTGTTGTTGTTGATTATTGCAATACCTTTCAATTGTGATTATTTTGCTTTTAAAATAAAAGTAAGGTGTTAATATATATATATATTTAATCTCACTGGACTCGAAAAAAATCATAAAATAATATCATATTGAAAAATAAATTTTCTGGTTCTTTTTATTTGATTCGTGATCTAAATTTTGTTATTAGAGCTTTAATCTTTAGTGTGCATTTCCAATAGATAAATAAACAAAGATTTTAAAAATTAACAGTAGGAATAAGAACTTGTATAATTGAGTTGTTATTATTTGTTAATACTGTAAGCCAAATTAAAATATAGCACTAACAAAAAAACCGGGGAGAACTCACTAGGATTCCTAATACAAGAGAACTCCGTGTGTGATATTTTATTTCACTTCTGTAACGTTTACTATATTTTCGTGTTAATAATTTTTACCGAACTAAAAATTTCCCTTTTTTTCCCTCTCCTCTCATATCAATTTCGCATTTAAAAATTCTGATTCAAATAATTTTGTATCTGCTTTTTTGAATTATTTATTTAGCATGCGGATAAGAAAAAAAAATCTCTCTTTTTCTAAAAATTTGTTCGGCATCTTCATTTATATGTTCAGAGAGGAAAAAGTCAGATATTTTGAATAATAATGTATTGATTGAAAAAATACTAATTAAACAATCTAATAAGCAATTAGCTAGCTGCAAGTAAATTCGAAGCTAGACTTGAAAATAAATTCCTGGAATTAAATTCCCATTTGCTGAAAGTGTACGCGTCCAACTGATGTTCCCTGTAACTTTAAGCGTATTAAGTTTGAAGATGGCTATGCCTGCATTTACCTTTAATCCCCATTACCAACTGGATAAAATCATTCTTAATTTTGCCCTGGAAATGAAATAATTCACTCCGTACACAAAATCTCATGCAGCGAATTTTCCCCCAGATTGACATCGTTGAGTAATTTAATCCCGACTAGTTTTAATGGGGCGGAACAAGATGATGTATTTAAAGAGAAGGACAACATATTGAGTTGAAACATTTTGTTTATCTAATTAGATACAATATTATGCTTAAAGGCAAAATTTATTGTAAGAAATGGAGCTAAGTTTAAGATGCACAAGTTATTAAATATTTATTTAAATAATGTTATAAATGTCATTTATACACATTAGTTAGTTATTCTGCCAATATGAAATGCTGTACGCACTATTATCGAGTATTCTGAGAATCGAATTCAACTCCAAATCTGAATCCTTGCATCTCAGTCGATAGTTTTTGTGAAATCATTAGTCTCAAAAATATAGCAATTTTCTACTTATTTTTTATTTTGAAATTATCTACAAGACCTAAATTACATTTTTATTATTCTTTGTCTAGACAGACTGACGAAATGATTTAGTTGTACTCTCTTTCAACACTACCCATCATAACATAAATCTTTCGCACAATTGTGTTTGTATTTCTATATCTGTTCCACAATATAAAATTATTTTATGTGTAGATTCTAGTTCTGTTTTTAAGAGTAATGTGAGAGAATAAACAATTTAAGAGTGAACTTTTGTTTAAATTTTCTTATCAGAAATGATTTTTTTTTTCATAAAATATTTCCATTTTTTTCTTAATAAAAAATATCTAATATCCCTAAAATATGTGAACTTTTAAATTTATTTTATGTCGATCGTGATTTGATTTAAAAAAAAACCCACTAAGAATTCAAATAATTGTTTATATTAGAGCTTAGAAACGTCTGAAACGATAGTGTTTACTTTGCATTTCGGGATACAAATAAATGTTTGAAAATGGTGTAAAATAATTAATTAAAATGTGTAATGCATCTCAGGGCATTCATTTAAATAAACTACATTACAATTGTGAAAAATAATTTTACATTAGTTTTACCTCCTTATTGATAATTCTAAAGTCATTTCTCAATGTTATTTTTGAACGAATTTGCAACTCTTATCAATATATTGGACGGCTTATGTTATGCAAAAAATAACGAAACCAAAACAAGACTGAAACGTTATTGAAAAAGAGATGGCCTACACCAATTCAAATAATAAACCTTTCAATGCCCTACCAGAAATTTAAAGTCTAATCGATGCTACTCCCCTCTCCCCTTCATTTATTTGTTCGCTCAGGTAAATAACCGAAGATTGTGTACCATCAACATATGTCTATGCGCGTGGGGTATTTGCAGTCTAGGGATTAAACACCAAGAAAACAGGGTCTGTTAGGTTTAAATCCTGACAAAGTGTATTGGGCACGGAGCATAAAAAGACGACGGCGGAGTGTGTGTGGAGGTGCAAGTAAGGAAAGCAGTCACGATGGAGGGCTTACCTGGGTCAATGTATACGCGAGCTTTTTATGGTGGCCATTTGACAACAAACAGCAATGCACCTACCTGATCACAGGTGCGTATCAGTTCTCCCATTGGTTTCAGTATTTGTGGGGTTTCCTTGTCATGAGTCCTCACTCTCAGATTCCCCTTCCCTCAGCACATTTTCAAACTGTCAACTGATTCCCTTCTGATTATTGATCCAACTAGGAAATAGACGAAATTTATTTTTTCTTTTTTTTTCCATCGAGACTTTACTTCAGTTAAACTGTAACTTATCAAGCTTCTAGGTTCAGTAACCATGCTGAAGGTGAAGTTCGAATGCGTTAGATAACTTTGGGTAAGGTAGATTTATTTTCGGTTATAAGTATTTTTGTAATCTATTGTGATTTTCATTGAAAAAAGAAAGTAATCGCAGTTGGAAAACTTTTTTTTTATTAAATCAACTTCTTTAAAGGACGGTGACTGAGGTTCTAGTTTCAATAAGCAGGAAAGAAGTCGAGAGTTTGGCAGTTTTAGTTTGTTTTGTAATTTTTAATGGTGATTCCGGTATTAAGCCTTTTTTCTAATCATTGTGACTATGTTATTAAAAAAAGAACGTGACTTCTAGTATATATAACATTTTAAATAAACTCTATTAAAATTGAAAAGGGCTTTTGATGTATAATTTTTTTTTTTATAAAAACAACAAAAGCTCACTCTCTTGCCTATAACATTAAAAAAATTATCAAACATGAAAAAGGAAGTTTCTATCCCCCTAAAATTAAAAAGCTTACACTATTAAGCATATTGTTCATTATTTTTTTCTTAAATATAGACGAGTTGAAATTTCTAACATTGAATTTTATTATGAAAATATGTCTAAATAATTAAACAGGTCAAGTTTAACTATGTTTGTGCGAGTGTAAAATTAGAGTGAAGAGGATTAAGATCATTTGTAGCATAATTATCATAGTTTGAGAATAATGTGATAGAGATAGTGTTTTTGTTTTCAATGTATATTTTCTTTTGCAAATTGATACATATTTAGCAGAAATATTATACGCGCAAGTATTTAATTTTTTAACAAGAAATAAATAAAAACTAAAAGCAATCTAAAAGAATTCTGTGAAATCAATTAATTGCCAGCTGACATTTTAGTACAGTAATCCGTTTACTAAGCTGCTCCTTATCTAAAAGAAGAGTATTTTCTCCTGTTTCAATGAAATTTTATTTAATTTTTAAAAAAATAATAATCGCCCTTCTTTTTGGTTTGTTTATGCGATGAATTTTAATTGACTCAACATCGCTTGAAGGTCTAAGTAATTCATTTTTTAATTATTTTCTATAACTGTTTACCTGAATATTTTTCTTTTTTCTTTATTGTTTTCTGCTTTAAAAATGGTATTTTCTTACGGCTATTTTTTTATAAGAAAGATATTTTTAGGCGTGTGGCACAATTATTTTAAAAGCATTCACTTATTTGAGTTTGAATTTTTTACTGTAAAAAAGTATGAATTTTTCAAAAATTGATTTATTTATTGAGTTTGAATTTTTTTATAAAAAAAAACATTGAATTAAATTATTGTTTATACAGTTAATAGCTGGTAAACAGCTAAATAAGAGCATTTCTTTTAAACCAATCCGATAAATTTTTATAGTTTAGAATATTAAGTTGCAAATTTAAATGCTGTAACTTCTTAAATACTTTAATTGCTCTTTTTTGAATTTATTCATATATATTTATTTTTAACCAAACCGTGCATTTAAATAAAGTATTTAAATGCAACTGTTAAATGAGATAATCTCAAAAATCTATTAATAATACTGATTTTATTTATTACTAATGAAAGTACTGTATGGTTTTGTCAGGATCATTGCTATAGACGTATCAATGATACGTGACCTCAACATGTGTAATATTTTGAGACTTTCATTTATGAAATAATTTTTATTTATTTTTCAAAAAAGGACCCATAAGGAATTTTGATGCAATTCCCACTTAGGACAAGCTGCGTCAGTGATGGTAGGATAGATATGTATAAATTTATTTATTTTGCTTAGTGACGTTTCTCTAAAGTTTAGAGAAATAAGCACATTCATTTTCAAAAACTCCAGTTCTTCAAATTTAATTGAATATCCGGAACTAAAGCAAGAGAAATAACGGTGAAATTTATGCGGGTTGAATATCTGAAATTTCTTATTTTCTCTTAAAAGCATAAAAGCATATTTTATTTAAAACATCAAAAGGTAGACGAGATTTATAAAAATTATACCCTAATAATTTAGAAAATTCTTCAAGCTTCTTCAAAGACTCCTGCATGATAAATTATTTCATCCAAGCGCGCGGAAAATTATATTAAATAAATCTATTGCGTAAAATAATAACATCTTTACACACTAAGAGAAAACAAAATCGTGCGACCGGTATTCGCGATCGATTAAATATTTAGGACACCGATAGAAAACTCAGAGCGAATTTTCTTACCTACACGTCTCGATCCTTTTTAAGATTTTCTTTTTAAATTTTTAACCTTTTAAATAAAAAATTGCTTTCTATTAGCGAGGGTAGTGCCACTGGAGTTTTAAACTCGTCTTTGTTTCGATTGGGGAAAGAGACTCACTTTAATATTCATGTCACTTTCTTTTGTCTCCTTTCTCGCACAATACGCTCTTTCTAGCGAATGAGAGTCTGTTTTCTTTTGGAATAATTCCTAGAGAAAGCTTCCTAGAGAGAATTCAGCTCTTTTGTGTTGAAATTTTATCTGAAATAGCATTCAGTAATATTAATCCGCATCTTCAATTGAGACAATCCATGATATTGTGGAACAGATGTAATAATCAATTTTATAGAAATACTGTGCATTCTAGAATCGAAATATACCTTCTTAATTTCGCAACAGTTATAACTGAAATAGACACAAATACTTTTAGGCATTTGAATTATTAAAGGGTGAATAAAAAATAATCTTTGACGAGAGAGAGAGAAAGAAAGAATTTAAAATTTTAATAAAAATCTTTTTTCTTAATATATTTTCAGTCGAATGATTTCATGTCATGGTAGTGTGAGTAATTATTAAATTTAAGCCATTGATTGTTATTCAACGTAATATTTCCAATAACGTACAAAATGAAGTTTGTTAAATATATATATATATATATATATATATAACACGTATATATGAAACAAAAACACGAAACACGCTGAAATAAGACTTTTTATTTAAAAAGTATTATTCAGTTCGTTGTACAGATGAATTTATTTTGAAACATTTTCAGTATTTTATCTTCTACTTTTTTTTTTGCGAAGTTAAGGGGACATGGTACGATTAACACAAATTTTTTTAATTTAATGATTTCCATAATCTTTTTGGTTGCCTCCTATGTGTATGTATGATGTAAAACAGATTTTGTGTGTGTATGTGTGAGCTCAAATTAACATACATAAATGAAAAATTCATTAAAAAATGTGTACATTCTAAATTCAATAATTTTTTTAAAAAAATAAGTATTGCTTTTTGATTGGAAAATGCATACCAACTTTTATTCCATGTACTATTAGCAACAATTGAAAAAAATTTCCAAGTATTAGGCACAATAGGAAAAAGGCCTTAGCATTTTAAATGGAGATAAACTAGTTATTTTATCTTTCCGAGATAAGTCAGTTTAAAGTTTTGATTTGTCATTGGGATGTAAATAAAATTGGAATTTTTTTTGGCCGATTTTTATCAATTGAATCGTATTGTATCCCCTTAATAGTTAATTTTATTTCTTTAAAGAAAAATTTTTCCGTACAATATATTTGAAAGTTTCAAGTCGTTCAGTGAGATAAATGAATATAAATACATGAACTTAAACGGAAATCGAGACATTTGTTCAATTTCATAATGGGTTATGGTTTTTGCTCTGTGTCATTAAAAGAAAAAAAAAACTTTAATATGTGTTTTCTTTATGTTGATTAAATATCTTGAAATTTTTTTCAAATATCTGAAAGTATGTGATTTAAAACCTTAACGTATTCACCACAGATTATTTATTTTGCATCTGAAAAATAAGAAAATAATTTCAATTCCATGAATCCAAACGGTCATCGCAGTTATTAATTTCTAAAGAAAAATCAAAGTTCGAGAATCTTTTCGAAAGTAAATACATCGTATTACTTGGTAAACACTGAATTGGAATATAAACTTACACTGATATTGTGAAGCTCGTTTGACGCATTTTTTTCAGAAAGTAACTTTTCCCTCTAATTCTTCTAGAACTAGAGAAGGTTTCGAGCTTAAAATCAGTCTTTATAGAGAGAATGTGCAATTGACTTTAATTTGCTTATATATTTGCTTACTATTTTTTTGCTTACCTATGCGACTACGCAGTTAAAAAAGAAATTTTTCTTAGCATTTTGTAAAATTTACACTCTGCGAATAATTCACCAGAAAATTAAATTAATGAAGCAAATGAGAATTTATTAATTACAAAAATTAAGATACAATTTTGGCAGTCTATTTTACGCAGGTTAAAACATGACAATAATATAATTCCTATTGTTGTTATCAAATTTACTTAAATATTTAAAAAACAATTTGGCAAATAATCAGTTGTTTCACTTAAATAAAACATACGATCACAATTCTTAGCATTATATATTGAAAACTTCAGAGAATTATTGATTGTGATTGATTAAACGACTAATATCTCGGGTCACAATTAGGAAACAGTTTTATATTGATTGCCCTTCATTTACAAACCCGAAAGGAAGGAATTTTTATGATATTTAAACCCCGTGTCATTTATTGGGTGCCTTATATTTATTATGAATATGTAAAATAACTACGCAACTCATTTTTACATATGCAGCACAATTTTAAATAAGTTACATTCTAGAGTCAGACCGCATAGCAGTGACTTAGAACTCGTGTTCTAGAGGATTTCAATCTGTGCATACTTTTAATAAATACAAATTATTATGATAACAAGCAAGTTAAAAAAAATTATATCTTATCGCAGTTTGGAAGTATTTTTGTTCGATATCAGACACTCTCTCATCACAAGAAGACTTAAATTCCAAAAATTTGGAGCTCACATGCATAAAAACAGCAGCATTTTTTATCTTAAAATTTGTAACGGGCCTATCCGCGTTTTTCCTAACAATCCTCTTGGAGAATAACTTTCTTTAAATATTATTTAATTGATAACTTCCTCCCGAAGAAGAAGACGCGGTCTACATAAATTATGTCATGCATTTAAGTATTAGCTTTCGGATTCGAGTAAGAGAGAGGTTAGAAGCTAAAGGATACCGTGAAAGTGTTAACTTAAGATAACATAAAGCTAGACGAGAGCACTTCGTAGATTATTTGATCTATATTAAGATTGATGATTTGGTCAATTAGTCGTTAAATTGGATTCAGTCTGTTTGGATTGGATTACTTTAGAAATTATCTTCAAATATAAGAAGGTGTATTGCCTGGACGTGCTAAGTGAAAGTAATCCGATTTATTATTTTTCCAATTATTCTCGTCTACTTCGTAATTGCTCCCATATTTATCAATTGGTGCATTTTTTATCTTATATCGTTGTTGAGAATAGTGAATAAATTGTGTTGTTTTGACTATGGCTAGTTTTCGTTTCAACTCTCGTACACTAATGGATGGGATAGCTCATTCATTACAAAGTCTTGAATTTTCCTGAAAAGTTATCTTCATCAACATTCTACCATAATTTAAAAAGCAAATTTAAAGATGTTTTACGAAATTATGTCTTCTTACTTTTGAACAATTAAAAATTAATAAATTCGAGAGTTTCCATTTAATCTTGTCGTCTTGCAAACTTTTAAAGGTGAAATATGTTTCCTAAATTATTTTATAAAAAGAAAGAAATTAAAAAAATTCAGATGTTAAAAATAACACTTTTAATTCATTAACCACATTTAAAAGAGTCTTTAAAGCTATGCAGCAAAATTGTTTATTTTTTTATCAATTACTTTACTACACACGTAAGAAAAAAATTTACTAGATAACTTATTTTAAAAGGATGCGTATAAATTTAAGAAACCGAATTCTAATTGTATCTAACGACATGCCTTAAAATTGATATTTATAGAAAATTTATCTTTTTAGGGAAAGTTTAATAATAACAAACAATCAAAAATAATAGTAAAATATAAGGATTGATAAATAATTATAAATGGATATAGAAAACTTATTTACCATTGTAATTTATATAGCCTTAAGTGTCGTGTTATATATATATTCTTGTATGTAGTTGGAGAAATATCCAAAGTTGTATTGTATTTTTCAGAGAAAATCACTTCAATTTTTTATTTTAATACTTCATTATTATTATTATTAATTGGTTTTTGGCAAGGCTTAAATATTATTCGAACAAAACTCAAGTAGAGTTTAAAAGTGGTACATAGATGGTTTTCTGTTATAGTGTGGTTATATCGAAAAAGATAACATTGCTCAATATTGATGGAATTTTCATATAATCATGTAACAAAAAATGAAAGCAAAATAGATTAAATTAAGTAAATTGTCTCAAATTTACCAAAGACATTCTTCTTCGAATAAAAACAATTCAGTACAAAATAGACACTACGCAAAATAAAAATTTTCGTAAACTGGGAAGTTTTTAACATTGTCAAAGAGCAGAGAAATATTTGGGAAATAAAGAAAATTTACTTGATTTTGCTTTATCATTTTCTTCCAAGATGGTTAAACGTAACAATTATCTGACCCAATGGGACCCTTAAAGCAGCATATCGAAGGATTTTCTTTCGTAGTGAGAATATTGAAAAAGAAGTAAACTACAAAGGCGTGTTTTCTAACGAATACTGTAGTGGCGATACAAACATCTAACAAGCGGAGATCGGAAACTATAAGCTAAAAGAGAAAATGGGCTAATTTCGGTTATAATGGACTTTTAGGGCTTCTAAAAAAATCTAATTAAACTTCAAACGTTAAACAAAACGAAGCTGGAGCTCAAGAAGTGTGTTCAAAAGGTCGCGGGAAGAAGGAAAAAGATAAGCGCACAGAGCATCGGATTACGCGGCGCAAAATTCGGAAGAAAAATAAAGAGTGTAGAGAAAAAAACGAGCCAACAAAGCGTTTAATTTTTCATCGTCTTTTAATATTTCTCCGCATATAATAACTTACCTTTAAAATCAACGAACGAAAATTTGCTTTTAATAAATTTTTTTTGCACACTATCTTAAGTTTCATCTGATAAAATGGTCACTTTAGATGAATAAGGTTAGCCTAAATACTGCTTTTTTAAAAATCTTTCTTTTTCATTGGTGTTTCCCATTCAAATTTTTAGGAAGGAAGAGTTTTATTAATCAGTTCGTAAATATTTTAAAAGAATATAGCCTGTAAATGGTTTCTTTTGCTTCAAAATATTTTTAAAAAAAGTATTTCAAGTAGTAAACACTTGAGAAGGGATCTTAGGTTTCTTTGTTTATCTTTTAAAATTTTAAATCTAGTTTTACTATTCAAATTATATACACTTTTTTATACCTTAGAATGAATATCATTGCTGGTAAATAGTTTTTTCGCATGGTTCTATTAAAAATATTTCTAAAACTGAAAGCAGTGATTTAACTCCTTAAATTATGTGTACGCGTATCATTTTATGAATAAAAGCATTAAAAAGCTCTTGTGTATCTTTTTAATTTTATTTACCCGATAGAAATCCTCCATATATACATGTATACATACCTATATAGAGGGTAAGAGATTATTTTTATTAATGCTTAGCTATTTTTTTTTTAGAATTTTTGCTAATGTCTCTGTTTTCTATAATAAATTTTCTGTGACTTGCGATAAATTGGCAAATAAAAAAATAGTTGAATTTTTAAAATTTCATTATTTTAAATTTTGTTTAAAATTCTGAAGTTTAACTTATTTAAGTGCTTCATAAAACTATGTTGTCCCTATAAAATAATATATTGTAGAAAAGCATGGAAATTTCATAGTTTTTTATCATAAAATTTTAAAGAATTTTCATTTACGAAATGTGTCAGAAGTTATATTTATAAAAATTTCCTTTATATATCATCAGATAATTTTCTACCCCCCCCCCAAAAAAAAGCACAGATATAACAATTAAAATCAGAAATAAAATGCTTAAATAATAATCTGTAGTATAAATAAAACGGGGCTACGAATTGCTAAGTATCCAATTTCGAAAGCACAATTTGTGAATTACAGTATTAAAAATCTACCATTAAGAATGGTTTCTCCGACTATTTTTGTTGTATATAGCTCACAGAGTTGAGAGACATGTTATATACGTATAGTTTAAGTGAATTAAAATCTTCCGTTAGTTAAATATTCTGAGCGTAAGGATGCCTTAATATTTCGTATTCAATATACTACTCTTTTAATTATATTTCAACTATTACTACACACTGCAATTATATTAAGACTGATATTAATTGTATACACACATCGGATGAATAGATTACTTTCTTAAAATTAACTCGCTATTTCTTATTAAAATCTATTAGTTCGTAATTGGAATAATGGAAACATTTTCAATGGAAACATATAAATGGAATACATTTTCATTGAGTCCTTAAAATGTTTAGTAAACAAGTTATTAATTAAATTATAATGTTCACTTTCTGAAAAAGTACTCTTTCGAATGAAATGTCTCGAGTGCCTAAATAAAATTAAAAATAAATAAGTAAAACAAAATAAAGCAACACTGTTTTATCGTAAATGGCTAAAAATCTCACCAACACTTTTGCGTATTGCTATTAATTTCTGAGAATCATAAATCGCTTTTGCATTTTAATTTTCGGGAAACTTTTATAAACTATTCTTCGCATTTCTATTTCAGTTCATCCAGTCTTTTTTATTGATGTTATTATGATTATGTGTTCCATTTATTTCTCTGCCATACTGTAAACAAGATAAAACATGCTGCTAAACCTAAAACCTATCCGAGATGTCAGAAAAACTTGCCGGATTATCTGAACTGTTTACCAGTAAAAACAACCTACAACGCAAATGATTATCCGTATAAATGCCAATATCAGATGTATAAAACCAAATCGAAAAAGTTACTAAGTAGCATTAAGTGGATCATGACAAAGTTTCAAATTAAACAACATTGGATAAATTGCCGGAAATGAAATATTTTATATATTTCCCCCAAAACTTGCCACTAATATGATTATAGGATAGCATAGGATAATCTTTTTGTGAGATCTCCATTTCAGTGTTCCAGGGATGTTTTCATGTACTGTCACCACTGTCTTAGTTTAACCGTTTATAAACAGCTGATGGGAATCGTTTTATAAAAAGCTGCACATTCCTTTTTCCACCCCCTCCCTATAGATTCAATTTTTTGTCTCCATCCCCCTTCTGTTGCAGTAAAGCTGGCTTCTCCACCTGGGTAGGCGGCGTGAGAAAGATGGGTCCGATGTGAAAGCAACGTAGGATCGTTGCACGGACACGGGAGAAGGGGCCCGTTAATCCTCGGGGAGGAGCGCGAGGCCCCCTAAATCCTCGGCCTTGACTTGCTAGAAAGCACCTGGTTTTAATCGGGTCTATTGATACTCGTTTCCATCATTGTAATTTATTGGACTCTTAGGATGGACGTTTTCCAATTTTCCAGTATCGCATTCAACAATCTTGCCATGAACGATGAATGTTGGAGTGATCGGTTGGACAACAGCATTTGCTTTTTATTTGTCCTGGGGGTTACAATGGAGCTCTACATTCTGAAAAATGTTTTTTGCTTTTTTTATCTCTTGGATAATGATGCATTTTGGGCCCTAAATGCAATGCATTGAAAGCGTAACCTCAACAGATAAAGGTAATTTCTCTTGTTCCTAGAAATGAAAAGATGTTCTGGAATTTTTCCCATTTTCGATGCAATATTATCTCTGAAAATATAATGTAACAATTCAGCGAGGAAGAAATGCAACTTAAACCAAATTTTCATGATACTATATTATATTTTAATGCTAGGGGGGAAATGAAGAAAGTATAAGCAAATATTTCTGTATTTGATAGAATCTGATAGGAAAAATTCTAATTTTTATCGTATATATTGCCATTCTTCAGTAATCAAAACGATTCACGAAAAGGTTTTATAAACGGAGAATTCAAAACATATGCTAAAGCTTCTCAAAATACAAAGAAAGTTACTGATTTTAATTTATGAGCTCTTAAATCCCGCATTTGTATTGTAAGATTTTAGAACGTAATAAAAATGGGATTCAAAAAATTACTCAATTCTGCGAGGAAAAGTCATATTAGTTTAAGCAAACGTATTTAACGAGAAAAGAGAATTTCTATCGTCCTTGATTCCAATTCTATCCTAACTATAAATCAGAAGGAATTTAAAGATCAGAATCTAAAAAAACGGATTACACATCTAAAGGGATTAAATGTGGCTTAAAGTTAAATCAATTAAAACCACTATTGCTGTTAAGTTTGAAGTGAAGCAATCTTTGAAGTTAACGTAACTTTTAGGATTTAAGCTTAATAATTAAGGTTTTAGCTAATTAAGTAAATCACATCTAATTTAGGGTGCCTTAAAATTATAAGTAATGGCACGCATTTCTCAAAAAAAAAATCCTAAACTAAATTTTTATGTAAAAAAAGTAATAGTCATAGAACTTTGATATTGGTTTAAATTTAAAAGGAAAAGTAATGGAAATTAGTGTATTATTTTCATTTAAATACTTTATAAATGAAAGTTATAGTTTTCTGAATTTCATTTTCTGCTTTGTAAAAAATTTCCAGAATATAATTTTTTTTTATTTGAAGTCGTGCAAATTTAAAACTTTAATAATGCTCTTAAACTTGGCAAGCACTTTCGTCTTGGAAATTAATGCCTGTTAGGTTGTTTTTAAATTTTTCTTTAACTCACTTGATTCTTAAGCACGTTAGCAAACACCTAGCTTTTCAGAGGATATTACAATATTTTGTTATTTGCTGGGATATCTAAGCTCCTTGTATAACATTACGTGTACAAAAATGCGCAACGTACGTCGCTGCGCGTTTTCGCTTGTCACGCATTTGGACGGTATATCACGCTTTGTCCACAAACGTGTTAATATTAAAACTTGATAATATGTTTATATGAATACTTAATTCTCCTTTGCTTTTATTATTGCCATGTGTGGTTAAATATCAGTTAATTAATAGAGATAACTAAAAGGGATTATATTTTTAATAGGAACATTAGTAAGAGAAATCTTTCTTTTCTTTCATCGTTCCCTCTTTTTTTTTTTTTTTTACTTCAATATCTTTTTTCACGAAGATTGGGAAAAAAGTATCTTAGACACTTAAGTAGAATACCTATTTTTTTTATTTTACATAAAAGCAGTTTTACACCATAATAACAAAGAGATGCCAGAACATAAAGTATATTTACGAAAAGTACAGTCTGTATCAAGTAATTTGCTTCTTGGGAAAAAGTCCTTTGCGCATCAGAAGCAATTTCTGATACACAGGGGTCGGATTCTTTATTCTGCCATTCTCGCATTGTTGAAAGGAGTACTTAGTAGACACGGAGGTGTACCGGAAATGCAGGGACCTTTTGTAAAATTGTGTATCGAGATTTGGGACAGGGGATGGACAATGGGAACTTCACAGTAGGAGAACAAACGAAGAAACTGTTGCAAAAGCTCGCCGACACAAGCTGTAGGCGCGAGGTAAAGTAATAGATCCTTGCCACTAGATGGTTGACAACTTTGTTTAACCCTCCATTGCTCCCATCTGGCGACGTCTAGGTGGATAATGAATCACTGTACCATCCCATGGACGTGGCAACTGGGTGAAAAGATGTCTACTTTTTGGCATTTATTTACTTTTCATACTTTGTATCTTCATTTGCTTTAATTTCAACAGAATATATTAATTACATTCGATTGATTCATGATGAATCTTAGGAAATGAATCTAAAGCTAGAGGTAATTGTATACCATGACCCAAATGAAATACTTATTAAAAAGTTCTTAACAAGGTTAACTTAAAGTTCTTAACTTAAAGTTCTTAAGTAAGGAGAAAAAGTACCTATTACTCAAGATTTTTTACATAGCGCTAATTTTGTAGATTTATTAATGAATCTAGGTTTTATATATATGATAGCTTTTTGTATCACTTTAATAGATCACGAAGCAATTTAAAATGCCACCGTTTTATGTGTAGGCATGCCTTATAGAAACTTATTTCCTTAAAATTATAATTCAAATAATTTCTTTTAATAATTCTGTTCCCCTCTAAGCTCAATTTTAGAACTCTTCAATACGAACGAAATTTTCCCTTTCTAGTCCAAGTCAAGCTCTTTTTTGACAAAACTTTTAAACTGAAAAGCGGTTATTTAAATAAAACAAGCTTAACCAAGTTTAATTCTTTGATTAAACAAACAGAGAGTTAGCCATATCAAAATACGCTGATGAAATGGTCAGACTTGAAGGAGTTCAAATAATCCTTTTTACAGACCAAAGCAGGAGATTTTCGCTCGAAATAATCTTACAGTCTGATTCGAAGAAACGTAAAAACAAGCTCAAGACTCAAAGAAATTGTCTGCTTGTCTGTCTGTGATAGTTTTTCTTGAATTTTCCATTCTGTCGCCAAAAACATTCGCTCGACCGATTCTATATGAAAAGGATTGTGAAGCTGAAGAAAGGTCTCAGGGTCAAAGGCCAGACTGGAGGGGGTCACGTGTCGACACGGAACCCCGCAGATCGTTTGTCCACCAGACAGAAGGAGACTTATTTGCCATCGCCCCTTTCATTGAAAACGACCAGGGAACCGAAATTATTGAACAGCTCTCCACGCACAACAAGGTCAGCGGTTTCTGATAGAGATATGTATATATGTGCGGTGAACCCGACAGAATTTACCACTCTGTAGCCCAAACTCTCTTGAAGAGTTTCCGATTGATTCCTACTTCGCGTGCTGCTCCTCTGTGACAGATGGCTCTTTACCTTCTCCCTGCCACAATATTAACATCTCCATATCGAGCGATCTCCAAGACCTTCTCAGGGTTTGAGAGTTTGGCCGAGTATCTTTATAATATGCTAATCCTTGTCCTATCGTACTAGGTTGGAAGTGGAGGATCTCGTGATCTTTAATCGGTTTCTTTGGATGGATGTTTTTGGCAGACTTTCTGTTTAGAGAGGTTATGGATCTCCATTCGAATTTTTCCAAAAACTCTTCAGATTTCTTTCTCCCTTTTCTTATCTACCTGGAAGATTTTATCTGGGAGCAAATGGATTTTCTCATGGATATTTTTCTCAGTTGGTTCTTCTTTGTGTTCAGATACAAGTTTCTCGCTTGAAGCATTAGTCTTGTATATACATCGTTCTTTATATTATTCATGTTAAATAACATTAAATTTATAAATCTTGGTTTCTGTCACTCTATTATTTCTCTCTTCTTCATATTAAAAGTAATTAAGATATGGGAATATTTTTAGATATTCTTCCCTCACAGAAAAGGACTACTTCAGGAAATTTCGTTCAGTTCCTTTACTCGAATTCAAAATAACCTATAAGCTTTTATTTTGAATTTAAGAATGCTCTTAAAGATCATTTTCTTCATTTAAAAAAATGATTTTAAAAGAAAATCACCTTATTAAATACAGATTTGATCCTTTCAATTTCAGCATGTATTTTTTTTTATCGGTATACTATTATTAAAATGATTATTTCAATAGAAACATTGCAACACAGATAGTTTAAGCTTTGGATCTGTAGATATCACATAACTAGCTAAAGATGAAATTTATTGATTAATTAATAAACAAAAAGATATTGTTGTGTCATTATGTAACGCATTGGCACACACAGTAATTTTTCAAGGGAGGGGGGGGGTCCAGGGTCAAAAGTCCACCATTCTCGTATCATCCTCCAATACGCTACCCAACCTTCTTTTGATTTTGTTAATTTTTGGGAACAAAAAACAATTAAAAAATTAATCAGCACTAATTAATAAAATCAATTATTAATAACAAATAATTAAATTTTACGTACTATATACATAGGATTATAATCAAGGACTTGGGGGATTCCGGTCCCCCCCCCCCATTTGTGTGCGCCACTTATTTAACGAGTTTTCTATTAGAAAATAGAAAGCGAATAGTATTTAACAATTTGTAAAGTCTGAGAATGATACATTATATAAAAATAAGGCAGAATTTATCTTTAACTTTAGTTTAAAAACTTTCTTATATATATTGTATTAACTCAACTTCTAAAATGCATTCAGGAGACTTAATTCAAATTAATTGCACACACATACGGAATATATTACATATTCCACACTTAGGCGACATATAATCCATACTCTTATACCTACTAGGAAAAAACCTTTTATTATGCATTACCTTTATATATGTACAGGAATATATAAGTGAATTATAGATACTTACATACACGCATATAAAGAACACATGGAGGGATCATTTTTAACCCCTTCCCCTCTTTTATTTAAAATTTACTTAAAACAGACCCACAATGACCCCGTTCTAACCCCTTTTAAATCCTACTGTCAAATTCCATACGTCCACTCTCCCCACACGATCCCCTTCCAATAATGTAATTTGACCAGATTTAAAAGTCAGAGGTTTGGTAATGGGTAAAAAGGTACCCATTCCCCTCGGGGTTGGCAAAACCAACTGATGACATGCCTCGTTGACGATAGGGGCGTACATGGAAACGCCGATAATGGTCCCTAATTAATTTAACGTTTGTATGACCAACCCTAATGGTCCCGGGGGCCGATGCTATGTTTGCTCTCGCGTTACGTCACACCCTCAATGAAATCTTCATTGCTCCTTTATGAGTCGGTCGTCCATTGTTAGGGTAAGCTGACGGGAAAGCTCTTAATAGAGGACTACATGAATGGGAGGGCACTGATTGAATTTCGTTTGAAACACCCCCAAGCGGATCGTTTGCGTTTACGGAACTGAATAAAGATGGTTCCGATGCCTTCCTTAGATTTGATATTTGGAAAAAGATCAATGGGCGTTAATCGTCGATAAATTTTATTTTGCGTTAATGACAATTCTTCATTTAAATGAGTGAATATCAGACGTTTTTAAGAAACAGGAGAAACTTCTAAGAAACAAAAGTAAAAATTGAGGATTGATAGATATTATTTTCATTTTGATCTTGGTTGTTTATTTTATATATACAAACAGATTTGTTAAAATAAAATGCTAATGATGCTGTAAATTTGAGTTAAAAGCTCTTTATTTTTACTTCTTAAATTGAATTAAACATTTCATATGATTAATGAATGCATTTAATTATATCACATAGTATATTTTTGTTTAATTGCATTAAAATTGAAAAATCTACAATTCTAATCAACGCTTTTAAATAATTAAATAATAGTAAATAATTTTTTTCTTTAGTTTTTAATGGCATTATTTGTAAGAAATATCACTTGTTATTTTTAAGACTTATTTAAATGAGCGAGATATGAATGTAGATCTATTTAAATTAATTTGATTAATTATTTCAAATGGTTTTGCAATCAAAGTTTATTTTAACATTGAGATGAGTTGCTTTCAGTTTACTAAATGTTTGCCAAACGGAGATTCAGCTTACACATTTCTTTAAATATATTGAAAAAAATTCTCCCATTTTTTTAATTCACAAATGGTGTTCTAGTATTTCGAGAATGCATTGTTAAAAATAATGTCTTTTCTACAGCATCAAGTAAAAGGAGCTATTACTTATTAAATGAATGGCAAAATCTCTGGGTGATCCATTCTTAGCTTTTTTTATTTTATTACGAAGTTGCTTAAAATTTGATTCAGGAAGAGTTGCAAGATTAGGTTGACCCTGAGACATTTCCTCTGCAAATGTATTTATTTGTTTTTCAAATTAATGCTCCTCAAATCTGCTGTAAACTTTAAATTTTAAATGATTAAAAAAACTCCAATAAAATCCGAGAAGTAAAATAGTTTTAACATCAAAACCATAAAGCAACAAATCCATTCCCTGTTCAATTTTAAAGAAGATATTTGAATTTTTAAATAATATTTGTACATGTCCTACAACGAAATCAAACTGTATGGTTACGGAGAATCAAGCATGGGTTTATTTTTGTTTTGTGTTTTCTCTCTCTCTCCGCTCCTCCTCTTTCTCTTTATGATGTAAACTTCTGCGTTGGTATAAAAGGGTCATTATATCAGGAACGTTTTAAGATGCTTTGAGGCCCTGGGCCCAGAGAAGATTTTTTGAGGCCTTGTCCCCTGTGCAAAAGTAGGTTCTACCTGATATCTTTAAAAGTAGACAGTATGTCATGCATTGTCAAATACTCGTTCAAAATGGTATTTTGAAACAAATAAATGTGTATGACTCCACAATCTCAAAAACATAGGCACAAACTGGCTTTACCGATGGCCGCACGTATTTCGCCTAAATCAGTTGAATGATTGTTTATGGTATTAGGCCTGGGCCAAGTCATAGGCAACGGTCATCATAATAATACCGTCTTACCACTTTTACCAGTTGATATGCAATTTGAAATTCCCTGTTTTTCGGCGAATATGTACGGGAATAATATTTGACCTTGACAATTATCGGGATCATGATCTTAAGACACAGTCAAGAACGAAACGAGGCCACCACTGAGAGCGAGGCCCTGGACCCGGGCCCAGTTGGCCCATGCTTTAAGACGTCCCTGATCATGATCACCAGGTTTATGGTCAGCAACAATCCGGCATTCAAGTCCTGGTGCTGCCAAAACATTTTTTGAGGAATTATGAGGGATTGATGATCGTCTAATTGAACTAGGCTTAAGAATCCTTTCAAAAGGCATCGTAGAAGTTAGGATAGTGAAGTATCAGATTCAAGGGCGTCTTAAGGCAACAGCCAACCAGACCTCAGCTTCAATGGGGATCTCGTCTCGTTCTCGACTCGTCCTCAATAAGATCATGATTCGAATAATTTTGATCGTCAAATGTTATTCCCAGACATAATTATTCAAAACAATGGGAACTTCGAATGACATACCAACTGGTAACAGTGGTAAGACTACTTTATTAAGTCATATCCGTCGTTCGTGTCCAGGCCTAAGCCTGCCACCATACTTTTTTTAGCCAAAAAGTGGCTTTCGGTCGAGCAGGTTTGTGAGATTGTAAGTCATGCACGTTTATTTGTTTCAGGTTGCCATTTGTGCAATTATTTAGCAACGTATGCTATATACTGTCCACTTTTAAGGGTCTTAGGTGCAGCCTACTTCTGAATAGGGACCCAGTTCCTCAAGAAGTTTTAAGACGTCCCTGATCAGATCAGGTGACGTCCTCACCACTTGAACTTGGATCAAAATTATGAAGTTCCTCACCCATAGCTCTGAAATGATATAATTTTCGGAATCAAATCAAACTATTTTTATTGTAAATAACTTTTGAAGTAAACTCCTTTGCATCCATCTTTGAGGAGATGGTCGAATGACCTGTACACTAGAAAGGATCTTTTACAGTGAAAAATCGCATTTTCCTGCGGGGGATGTGGGGAGAGAGGAGAATGGGAGGCGGAGAGCGTTTCCCCATCCAATTGGCGAGGCAAGCTTTATGAATTTTTCTTCGGCGCCGCTTAATTTGCGTTTTCGATTCAAAATTTTTTGGGCGCTGCGGGAAATGAGCTTTCGACTTAATCTGGCTCATTAGCTGTCTTTAGAGCGGAGCCCTTTAACTACTGCGCCTGACGTTAATTCTTTCTTAGTATCAAATCATTAAGGGATAAGAAAATGTTATTACTTTTCAAATCAAATTCCAGCTTCTTTCTTTTCCTTTGAGTTGTGTTTTGTTTTTTTTTAATTTTTTCTTCCTGCTTATTGGATTTATAGAAAGTGGTGAATTAAAACCACCCGTTGGAGATGCAAGTTTCATCGCTTCGCCCCCTGCCTCTCTCGTTCGCTGACAGATCACTCGATGAAAGTGTGGTGGTGTGTGTGTGTGTCGTTTACCCAAAACGAACATGTATTCCTACAATGGGTCATTCCAATTTTTCGTGGAGCACAAGAGAACGATTTTCTTTTCGTTTTGCTGTTTGGAGATTTCGACTTTTGGGGAAAAAAGGAAAACGATTATTTTTCCTTTTGAGTCACTCGGTTGCTCACAAATATTTCTCTGGCAAATTTTGCAGATGTATATCCCTAAGTTGCCAAGCAAAGTTATTTCTATCTTTAAAATGTTTACTTGTCATACCACATTCTCAATTTTTTCTCTCATATCTTTTTGAAGCTTAAAATAATTGATTTTTGTAGCTATAAATAAATTCAATTAGAGAGTCAACAAGGAGATTTAAACAAAGGAAGTTATAATCTTAATATACTTTCTCTAAAATTAGATATATATATATATATAAAACGATTCGAAGTAAACATAGAGAACTTTTCGGGAAAAACAGTTTTTTATTCGGTTAGCCGTCGAACACATCTTAACAGGCAGACTAACTCATTCCAACTGCCCCGATTTTTAATCGTATTTGTTTCCGGAACTGCTAAATCATAATCTTTTAGTTAGAGATTAGAGAGTAAAGTGGGAACTTACATGCGAAGAACTGGGATTGGAATATTTTGTTTGGTCTATCTTTTCTGAGAAATGATTAGCTGCTTAATTTAAGACTGGAATATGTACGATGCGAATTAGAATTTTGTTTTGGTTATATAAATTAGTTATCCTTTATATATATATAATCTCTTGTGTTAATCAGGGTGAAATTCAGTGTTCTCTTAGTAGCATTTAATTAAATTTTCGATTCTGACTAACATTTTTTTTTTCTTTTTGAAAAAAAATTTGTAATTGTCAACAACGAAATAATTGTTTTCGTCTTCTGTTAGAATATGCATTAAATTTAATAATAGATTTTATCATACGTTGTGAATGGTATGTATAAATGTGTGTGTATTATTTTGTGATACAGCATTTAGAATTGCTTACAAAATAAAAGAATTATGAATTGATAACAAAAAAACCAGATGTCAAAACGTATTCTAGGGAAGTTGGAGCTTAACGGATTAGAATTACCCAGCTTAGCATTGTGTACAGTTCCTCCAAGCCAGGGATTAAATGAAATAACTCATGTTTACCAATCGAACACGATCATAATAACATTAAATGAACAGATATTTTTCCTTTTCTCTTTTGAAATTTATAAACATAAAATGGTTTAAAATTCTAACATTTTCCTTAATAGTTGGAGGAATAACACAACACATTTTTTGCTATTTTGAATTAGACATAACTTTTTTTTTATTGTGAGTGTTAAAACTTAAATGTAAAGTAAAAAAAAAAAATAATAATAAAGGACCGTAAAAAAATTGCAGCATTACTTTTCTTGTAGGAAAAATCCGTGATCACAGTGTGTATGCAAATTTGTGATGCTCAAAAAATATTTCCAAATAGTAAAAATGAAAGTCCTTTTTTTTAAATATGTTTTAAATATATATATGTTTAAACTTTTTAAAAAAACTATAACGAAATTCTTTAAACGGTATATTTTCTAACTTTTATTTTATGCCAATTATATATAAAAATTGTATATTTTAAAACTTTTATTAAGAAAGTTTATGATCTGTTTTGCAAAGGAATGTTGTTGTCTCGGAGCTCTACTTTATTCTTTTTAGTTAAATAACTTCGGAATATTTTGTCATATTAGGACAATTCTGTAAAATATATTTCTTGAAATCCGATAAGAATTTAAAATTCTTCACAAATGCATTTCATTATATAATAAGCTTTATTTATAATTCAATTAATATCGTTATCCATCGCTTCATATCATAGCTATTTAACGCAATATCTCTTTTTACTGTTATAAACGACGCTTTTAGCACGTAGCCTTTTGATGCGATTATCTTCACTTTAGCAGCTTCTCATCGATCCCAGAGCAAAGCCACGTTATTTGTATCTATCTGGTGAAAGATCCTTTTGCTTTGTAGGGTTGAGAAAATCCTATTTGACCAATCACACCCTATCAGTCGATGAGTTTGTTGTTACATATTGGAGGAATCAATTCTTGGGCGAGTCGAGAGAGGAGAACGCTCCAATGGAAAAAGAATTTGAATCGATCTCTATCGACCTAACACTCTGCGCTGTGTCTGAGTTGCACAAAAACGCGTTTTGTTAGTGAGATTTAATTCAATGTTGTGTTTTGTATTAAATTTCTGATCACGGATTTGCAATCGAATCACCAAAACTATGAACAAAGGATATGTCTTAGTAGTTTGGAACATAAAATCTTTTCGCTGATTAATTCGAGTTAAAATATTTTTAAAAATATTAATTGCATTATTTATTGAAAAAAGAATCAAGGAAAGACTTATTATGACGAATAATTTATAGTATTTATTTTTAATGTTCTTCGAAAATTGTGCTTTTGCTCTTTTTAAGCGCTTGAGGTAATATTCAGAAGGTAAAAAACAAGTCTCGCAAACACGTTTTTTTCCCCAACTCAGTTTTGTAGAATTCATAAGCAGCGCCATCTATGGGACTAAGAGGAAACTACTGATGGAAACAAATCTTAAAAAAAGAAAGTAATATTCAATACAGCCATATCACAATCCTTATATTCTATACGAAATTTCGATACATTTTTGCAAGAACTTTTTCTCAAATGATTATAATGAAGCAAAGAATAATGTCTTCAATGAAAATAGAATCAGTTCGTTTTTATACAGAATCAAATTTCGTTTCACTAACACGCGCAAATTTAATAAAAAAATTAATTTATACAATTTTTTTTTTTTTATAATCGGTGTTTATTTCAAATCTTATTAATTCTTAGAAAATTCAAAATCGATTAATTTTAAAAATCTTGCATGTTCTACATATTTTTTCCCTTCGTTTTTTAATCTTGATTTAAAATTAAATTTAAATTAGTACGCTCTGTAATTTAGAGGGAAAAAAATTATTTGACAAATTTTTTTAATGTAATGTTTAAAATGAATTATCTTGTAACCAACAAATATTTAAATTGTTATCTAGCCACTACTTAATAATCAAATGAATCATTTCAAAAATAAAATAATTAAGAAAAAGTTAAATCATGTATTGTTCTTATGCCTGCTGTCTCAGAACACAAAAATATTTGAGAAAACATTTTATGAGGATGATACTTCTATATAAGTAGCTTTGACGCATGAAACTATAATGATATAATAGGAACTATTTTGTGTGTTCTTATATTTTTAATGGAATCCTGTATAAAATAATAAAAAAAAAAGTACATTAAGAAACTTACATTGATTAACATACAGTGCCGGATTATCCATTGGGCGCTTGGAGCAGGCGCCCAGGGACCTGGAGCCTGGATAAGATGGACTTAACCAGGTTTTTTGGTAACAAATTTCAATCTGCCTATGGAAGGGGCCCGTAGCTCTTCTGAGCCTAGGGCCCGAAATGAGCTTAAATCAGCACTGCTAACATAGCATAATTTTTAACATAGGTTTTTAAGAAAAATATTATTCTATCAAAAGAAAAATAGTTTGTGAATCACACCTTACCCCCTTCTGTATCATCAAAACACATTTTTTCCACCAAAAATGATCTTGCTGTTTCTTATGCCGCCTGACCTCGACTGTGTCTGATCCAGGCCCACGAAATTCATCATGACAAGGGGCTAGATGTACGCCTGTCGTTAGCCGTAGCCTTGAGCACCATACAGGAGACAGTACGATTTTGCTCGGTACCACCCCAATTTTGAGGGAGAATACACTGAGGGGTTCAGGGGTTCACCTCTCTGCCCCTTCCACCAACCTCACGAGAGGACTTGCGGCTCGACGGCTCATGCCGCACAAAGGCACTACTCATTTACAAAGATCCATGTCTTCTTTGGGATTCGAACCCAGACCCTACGGCACAGCAGTCAGCGTCGCTAACCACTACCGGATAGGCGCCTCAAAATATGGCCCGTGGGGGGTGGGGAACGACCTAAAAATGATTTGTATACTCATCAAAAAGTATTTGAACACTACTATAAATGCTGAATAAAAAATAATGGGTTGCATATTGGCAACTAAGCCTTTGGAGACATGAAAAATCCCTAAATGTGAGAGTCGTTTCATGGTGGCACCATCTAGTGGTGGTTCGCGCAACCAAATTTTGACGCTTGAATTAGTTTTAGTTCAAGCTCTCGTCGGATGCTAAATATTGCCGTGATTTAATTTTGCCGAGGGTACCAGAACCGAATTGATACTCAAAGGATCTTTTATATGCCATATAATCATATGGCTTGTGTTCCTGTGATTTTCGTATCCAGAAAACTTATCTACTCCAGTGGTGATCGAACCCGTGTTGAATTATATATGAATATCTATGTGTATATACAGGTGTTTGTGTAAATTTTGAAGCGTAATATTTAATTAACATCAAGTATTTTTCAAAAAATAATTAATTTTGAGAGAAGAGAGCATAATATTTTGAATTTTATTCTATTTCTTATATGTATTAAAATAAATACATCCTAAATTAGTCGTTAAAAATTCAAACACACATATAATAATCATTCGCACAGTATCGGTAAAGGAAAAATAATTTTTGAATCTATTAGAGCAAATTATATAAGTCACCACATGTGAGTGTAAAGTAAGGGCTAGGCAGTAAATTTTGATAAGACTTAAAAAAATAAACTTGAATTAATTTTGTATTATATTTTATGCCATATGAAATTAACCCACATATTGTTCAGATATACATAATTACTCGTAAAACATACTTGTAATTAAAACATACTCGTAATTAAAACATACTCTTAATTGCTCCAAAAAGGTACAATTTTAATTTCCCGCATTTATTGTTTCATTTTCTTCCAATGTATAACCAATACTTACAAATTTCAAACATAATTTTTTTATTAGTAATGGTTGTACAGTAAAAAAATATTTCACAATTATCTCAGCTGTTTTATACATTTAGAAAAAAAACCACTCAGATTATTAGGTTTTCATTATCAGTAAATAAATCTGAAAAAAATAATTTATGAAAGAAATAATTCAAAGAGAAAAAAGTTCTTTGAAGTGAAAATCTAATTAAATGTGTTTATACCTCAGTTTTTTCCCTCTCTTCAAAAAATGTACCACATGCGTTGATTTTAGTTTCTTATTTATTCAAAGATGATTCAGTATTTTACTTACCTTTACCTTTCGTGAAAAGGGGGCTTAAATTGTCTTCACAGATTAAGTGATTCTCTGGGGAAAAAAACATTTAAAACCAAGAATTTTTTTTTTTTTTTTTTGCCAACAAAAATTTAATTAACAATTCACTACAAAATAACATTTTTCGCAAATATATATGCAATTTTTAAGAGGGTTATATCAAATGACAGTTTCCGGAATTTTAAAAGGTCAAATATTCTTAAGGTAATCTTTATTATCAGAAAACGAATTTATAAAATTATAGCAAAGAATTACCATACAAAAGCATTGTAATTAATGGCTCTTGGAACTTAATTATTCTTTAAGAATCCGAGAAATGACTTAAGAAATTTACTAATACAAAGAGCGAACAGAAAAAAAAATTGGAGGTTTAAAATAACTTGTGGGTGTGTAATTTTAATTATTTTTTATAAATTTACTTCATAAAAATTGCTTAGAATAAAAAATGTAATTAGAAATCTAAAGAATAAATTAAAAATCTGGGTGGTTGGGCTGAAGTTTGAGTTTTTCAGTGACATGTTGATAAAATATTTCATTGATTCGCAAAGCAGAGTTGTAATATTTAAAAATAAGTCTGAAAATTTATTATTTCGAAAGTGATTTCCGTTTTAAATAGAATTCAAAAGCAGAAGTAATTTTAACTCCCCCCCCCCAGCTTTCCTTTTTTAAAAATAGGCTTTTAAAACCATTACTATGACTCGAAATATTAAAGTTAATGAGGGCAAGTATTTTTCTACCCACTCTTTTATAATATGCGTGATGAATACACAATGATTTACATTTCTGAAGCATTCTTCAAAATGATTCCGAAGCATTTTGTTTCATTTGAACTTGACACAACATAGAATGCTGAATCAGAGAGGATCTAGGTAGTCATGGCAACGGTCTGATTGAACATGTGCCCTGGACATTCTGAAACAATGGAGCTCCTCCTTAGTAAAAAACAAGAAACGAAATATCGTCCATTTCTGTAGAAAAAAAAAAAAAATCACGATAAAATCTCCGTAGCTGTTTCTTACATCCAAAAGATTGTTCTTTAAACAGCATCGTCTTCCTCCCTCGCAAGGCTAATAGAATCCTTTGAGAAAAAATTTTCTTTCTGTTCCCCTTCTATTCTTTCACATTTGGGAGGATGTTGTTTATTTTTCTACTTTCTTTCATCCAAATTTGAAGTGAAATAAAAAAAATAAAGAAGTAAAATATTGCTTTTTTATTTGTTACTTGAAAAGCGAACGACTTTTATTTTCTTTATTTTATTTTTTTTTTATTTCGCCCTTTCTATAAGTATCTGGTCATAGAAATGGACAATCCAATAGACAGAAGGAAGCGACGTTTTCTTTTCTGGGACTGTCATTTTAAATTGTAAGACTGTTTTGATATTTATCGATTTCAAATACTTGTATGACAAGCAAAAAACCGTATGCTATTCTTCATTAAAGCATTGATTTAAGTTCCTTCTAAAAAAGTAATTATTATTAAAGGATACTACACTATATTAACATAAAGCATTATTTTACATAATAAAAGAGCTAAGCAGATACTTTAGACCAGTGGTCAAACTTTTTCGACTCACGGAACCCTTAGGGGGTCTCGGGGGTGTTAATTTTGTCTCGGGGGGGGTGAAAATATAAACAATTTTCAAACAGATATACTTCTTTTAAATTTAAATTAAATAATCCGAATCTTTTACATATTATTTACAAAGGGTTATGGTTTCAAATAAGTACAAAATGTTTGAAATATAATCATAATTTTAAAAATTATAAGCATATGCAAATAAGAAATAATTTTGTAATAAATATTAAGTAATTTTTGCGTTGCGCGCGCTATTTTCTAAAATAGTAGCATTTGATGTATAAAACTTTATTCAATTATAAAAAATATATATCATACTCCTTAATCCCTAGTAGTGTAAGAATAGTATATCTTTTGTATTTCAAAATATTTGAAAAATATTGAAATTTTTAAAAAAAATTTTGAAAATATAATTTTTTTATTTTTAAAAAAATACAATTTATTATTTTATTTATTTAAAAATACTGCGGTGTAATAAGGATACATTTAACTCTATAAATCAACTTATTGCTATTTATTAAAGCTACTTCTATAGAATATAGCATGCGCAATGTAAAATGTAATTAATATTTCTTATAAAAACATTTCTTATTTTCATATGCTTATAATTTTTTAAATTATGATTACATTTTAAACATTTTACACTTTTCTGAATCCCCACTTCTTTATAAATAATGTGTAAAAGATTCGAATTATTTAATCTTAATTTCAAAGTCTTATATGTATTTAAATATTGTTTATATTTTCAGCCCTCTAGAGAAAGTTAACACCCCTGAGACCCCTTAGATCTATAAAGTGTTTTTGGGGAACCTTTTTCCACACTTAGAAGAATATATCTTAAAATAATATTTAAAGTAAATCAATATTTATAGATATTTTATGTAAAAACATTTAAAAAAATATTGTATTTATTATAAAATTGTATAAAATTTTAGTGCAGTTTACTCGTTAATAATATTCATTTGTAAGCCAATTATCGCCATCCCATGTATTATATTTTATAACTGGGTTATATATGCTTGCATTCTTTTAACACTAATTGATGAAGTTTAGGTCTATTTAAATTATCCGCAGACACATTTTATATTCTGTGTTTAATTTGTTATTATCCTGTTTTTGTAGCCACTCACGTTGAGAACTATTTTACCCTTAAATATATTGTTCTGAACGGCATTTAAGGTTTTTAGCTGAGGGAGAAACCCTGCGTATTTCGTAAAAATTTGCAACCGAAAATTTAGGAGTTGTTCCCTCTTCTTCATAAGTGGTTTTTTTCCACAAATAAAAAACAAGTAATATAAAAAAAAATTTAAGTCAATTCCTACTTTGAATGGATGAATAGAAAGTATTTATTAACGATTGAAAATTTGAACAAGCTATATATATAGGGAGAGAGCGAACTAATAGTAGGAATTGGAAAAAAGAGCCTGATTTGTCTATATTGCGAACTTTCGTCTTCGCCAACTTTTGTCATTGTTTTAACAATGTTAAAACAATGGAGACGAATCAAAGTTGGCGTCGAAAACCGGTAATTAATTTAAATAATCAACGGGTAGTTAATGAAATACTATTTAAAAAACTGTATTAACATCAAGTGTCATCCACTACAACTTAAGAAAAACTTATTTGAACTTGATTGGATGAATAGAAAGTATTTTATTAAAGATTGAAAGTTTGAACAAGATATATAATTAACTATATATAGAGAGAAGAGAGAGAGAGAGAAAGAGCTAGTAGGAGGAATTGGGGAAAAAGGTATATTTTTTTTATTAGAAAACTAATTAGTTTTGTAAAACATTGTACTATAACGTGCATAAAATCATTTCGTGGAACCCGCGATAGTAAACAATAGATTATATAAAGAAAAAAAAAGGTTTAATATTCTTTTTTTTTACTATATTATAATAAATGTTTATAAAAAGTATTACAAAAAGTAAAATTTTTATGGATAAGTAAAATTTCCAGTTTTGATTATTGGGATGAGCTTTAGATACTTGTAGTTACGCAAACTGCATAGAAAACGTGAATCCATTTTGCATACATATTTAAAAACTTAAAAAAAATTTTTTTTTTATTCACTCGTGAAACCCCTGGGTTCACCTAGTGGAACTCCAGGGTTCCTTAGAATACAGTTTGAAGAGATCACTGCTTTAGTCTACTAGAATATCGAATAAACTAAGAAAATCTTTCAATTATCTTAATAAATTCTTTTTATTTAACTGGGAAATTTAAAAATCACCTAATGCTTTCCTTTCCTTAACTGTATCAAATAAAAATCTTTTAAAAAAGTCCCCAAACCACATGGGAGTCTTAGTTAATTTGATATTGCCGAAATAATATGTGACACCTTTTACTCCACTATATCATTACATAGATGTTTTTAGACTTCCTTATAAAGGAAATGCACTTATACATTTTTGAGTGTCCAAAGGCAATTTTTTCATCATCAAATTATGATTCGTTTCTATTAATGTTGGAAAAATATAGTGTCCATGCCTTCATTTTATGTTGTCTAATAAACCAAAAAATTGTTTTAAGGTATCCGACTACCTACAATTGTGAATTTTGCCAAAAATTGACAAATTTTTTTTATGATTTTATTTTATAGGCCATCTTTTAAGTTTTATAAAAATACCAAGTTTATTATTTTCTGTTCACTAGAACAAAAACTATATGTGTTTTAGAAAAAGCAGAGGCCATTACTTTATGCAAAATGTCATACTTTAAAGCACGTTTTACTCGAAATGTGTGCTTTTTTTTCAATTCTCAAATGGGGACAGCGACTGCTCAAAAAGTTTTGAAAATGATTAACTGAAATTTTTCGTGTATGTTCTGTATAATAATAGAAGTGTTTAACTTTCAGATTTATCAACCACTGCTTTATTACACAATTTACTGCCCTTATATTAATATAATCACTGCTTTTTAAGCAATTTCATATCATAATTAAAATAAAATGCTCTAGTTTTTGTAAAAATTAAAATACCTCTTGTCCTGAAGGTCATTTTACAATTGAATAAAATAGCAACACTTCAGAATTGAAAAATTGAAAATTTGTTCATAAACTTTTGGTACAGAATGGTCTCAGTTTGTTATTTTTTGTAAATTTTTACCAAATTTTTTCCATTTTAGTAATAATTTCTTTTTCTCTTCTTAATTTTAGCACATTTTTCTTAAAATGTATTAAACAAATCTAAAAGCCATACACAAACAAAAATCCCCATATCTCCATTTTTTAAAAAAAAAATTGTCGAAAGTAGTCGGATACCTTAAGCAAAAATGTAAAACGTTGCAGAATAACTATATTTTAGAAATGAGATATAAAACAAGGAATTAAATTTAGAAGATTTGAATAAAATTATTTATAGTCTATTAAGTTCTAAATCCCTTTAAAAAGAACATTTGGAGAAGATGCTAAAAAAAGCAAAATTTTCCTTTTATATTTTAAACTGTTTTTTATTGAATTTTCTCATTTGATCACATCTAACTTTTTTCCTCGTACTCATTCACACTTAGCTATAGCAATTCTTTTAAATTCCTAATACATAAACCATTTCCCTCACAAAATACATTTGATTCAAAATAATGCAATAATTAATTATTTGATCAAATGATAAACGTAACTTTTTAAGCCAATTAGTATTCATTATTTCTGTCTCTATTCATTAACTTTGTTCATTCCTTAATTTAAAAAACCAAGCACCTTATATATATATATATTTATTTATTTTTTAAATTTTAACTTAGAGATTATATATATACAATTCTTTACTCTTCGGTTTCATTTGATGGGATCAGAAAGATAAAGATGCCGCTTGGAAGCTGAACCCTCGAGGGGAAGTTCCCTCTCTCGCTAACTTGTTCCCCGAAGCCTCTCGGCATTTCCCTTCACACCGAACACTTTCACCCCGGAAGATAACATCGTAGCAAAAAAGTGAAGGAACCTAAATCTTTGAAAATTTATTCTGTGCGAATAAAAGCAGATTTAATAAAAATATTTGTATGTAAATACTCCAATAATATATTTTATTAATGATATAATAATTTTCAATTGAAAGAAATACAAATATATTTTGTAAAAACTGATTAACAGCCTAGCTTTTCAAATTCAAGTAAAATTTAATAATTTTATAATTGTATTTTAACTCATGATCAGTGGCGCATACAAGGGGGGGGGAGTCCATGGGGCCGGACCCCTTGTATGCGCCACTGATCATGAGTTAAAATGCAATGATTAAATAGCATTTTAACCCCCCTTATAGCCCCTATATTACTCCCCTAGCTCTTGATTTTTTTTTCGATTGATGATAATCCTATGTAAATAGTACGTAAAATTTAATTAAGTATTTGTTATCAACAATTTATTTCATTAATTAATGTTAATTATTAATTCAATAATTTATTTTTTTACTGTTTTTTGTTTCCCAAATCGACAAAATCAAAAGAGTACGTTAGGCGTCGATATGGTACGATACTTGAATGGTGGACTTTCGAGCGTGGACTCCCCCTCCACCCTTGAAAAACTTCTGTGTGTGCCATTGTTCGTGATTAATATTACTCCTTGATGAGGTAATGAAATGATTTTTTTTTTAGATGCATTATATTCTTTCTTTAATTTTTGGCACGGAATTTCGATTTTTTTTTTCTGCGAGCATTGTGGAAAGTGCAGAAAATGTATTTCTTCAGGAAAAAACAAATCTTGTGAAACTTCGAATTGGATTAATTATTTTTGCTTTTACCTTTTAGTAGCAAAATAAATTATATTGAAAGAAAACTATGTTTTTTTTTAAAAAAATTCTTTTTAACAAACTTTTTTTTGGGACAAATTATGCAAGCATTTCTTAAGAAATATTATTTCCTATCTCTAACTTTTAGACACTGAAGGTTTATAAAAATCTTTAATATCAATAAATTTATAACTCTAAAAATATTTATAGCACTGTTAAATGCTTCTAACATAAATTATGCTTTCCCATTCACAAGAATAAGTCAAGGTCTGTGTTGATGTAATTTTTTTCATACTGTGGAACCTTTTTTTGTTTGTTTGCTTATAGAGTGGTATTCAAGAAAACTATAACAATGGTTGATGTCAAACTTCTGATATGAAGTAATAAAAAATAGTTTATATTAAGGAAAACATTTACTAAAAATTCATATTTTACAGAAAGTTTATAGATTTATTTAAATTCTTTTTTTAACTAACATACTTATGAAGATTTGACAAGGTACAAAAAACTCCAAATATTTTGACAAAGTATTTTACCTTTTTCTGTATTTCACTGTCTGTAGTAAACAGGGTACTTTGTTAAACGCTGCATTTTGTCTCCTTTATCATAAATCAAAAGATGGTACTCTAGATTTTAAAAAAAACATGTACTTTTATCATTAAAGTTAAATGTTAAGATAAAATTCAGTAGTATTTTTTATTTTCGGTCGAATCTGAATAACTTTGTCAACTACTAGAATGATTTAGATTTAGAGAAATGATTTCGGAAACCACCGAAATCTTTTCTCCAAAATTCTCTATTCTTTTTTTAAATGGAAATAGCTAGGAGAAGAGGGTGCCAGCATATCTACTGCCGCATCAGCCATATCAATGATACAGGGCCCCCTATCTACAAGGACCCCAACATGTGTGGCATTTTGATATTTTCTTATATTAATGCGATCTGTTTTATTTATTTTCCAAAAAAGGGACTTAAGGAATTTTGATACAGGACCCACTGAAGACTAGCTATGCCAGTAGGTGCCATTTCAGGTGGTTTTTTTCATCATTTGACCGAGACTAAAAATTACGTTAATAGCCTTCTTGTTCCTTCGAAATGCGATGCTAATAAGCAATTAACGTCAATTCATACGAAAGATGGAAATGAAATAATCGTAGTTCACTCCCGGAATATCTTAATTAAAAAGAATAGAATTTTAGTTTCAATGTAATTTAATATCAAAAAATATAAACCAAGCCTCACAAAATTTATCAAATTATTTATTTGTAAGAAGGTGAAAAAAGATCTACGAATATGTCTAAATTAAAAACCTGTTTATTTATTTAAGTAAAATGAAATTAATGATAACACGTTTTAAAAAAATAAAAAGCTTTTATAAAATATGATATAGTTCCCGACAAACGTCAAGGTATCCGACTACTTGCGACAACTTCTTTTTTTAAAAAAAAAAATGGAGGTATGAGGATTTTTTTTTTGTGGTTTCTAGATTTGTTTAGTACATTTTGAGAAAAATCTGCTAAAATTAAGAAGAGAAAAATAAATTATTATTACTAAAATGGGAAAAAATGGGTAAAAATTTACAAAAAAATAGCATGAACGCGGCCCATTCTGTACTAAAAGTTTATAAACAAATTTTCAATTTTTGCAATCTTATGTGTTGCTATATTATTCAATTTTGAAATGACCTTTAGGATAAGAGATATTTTAATTTTTACAAAAACTAGAGCACTTTATCTCGGTTACTATATGAAAATGCTTTGAAAAGACAGTGATTATATTCACATAAGGGACTGTAAGTTTTGTAATAAAACAGTGATTGATAAATCTGAAAGTTAAAACACTTCTACTTATTATACAGAACATACATAAAAAAATTCAGTGAATTATTTTTAAAAATTTATCGAGTAAAACGCGTTTTAAAGTAGGACATTTTTCTTAATGGCATCTGCTTTTACTAAAGAACTTATAGTTTTTGTTCTAGAGAACGGAAAATAATAAACTTTGTACTTTTTATGAAGCTAATAAGATGACCAATAAAATAAAATCATAAGAAAAGTTTGCCAATTTTTGACGAAATTCATAATTTTAGGGTAGTTGGATGCCTTAATATTTACTTCGTTGAAAAATACATTGTGTACATTCGGAAGATACAAGTGTAAACACGTACAATGGGGAACTTTTCACAGCAGACTTGAAATTTAGAGATGACGTCCAAAAAAAAAGCCTCCGAGAAGCGCTTAAGTTATTATTCCATCACGGAGGAATTCAGAGAGACCAGCAGAATCTCTGATTGTTTGCTCAATCTCTAAGATCCTGATGGTCATTTAGGGATCGATAGTGCTCTATTGTGACACGATCCATTGTGGGTGGCAAAAAGAAAGCCCATTGAGGGTCGACCCCGGGGTCGTGGTGACCACGGAACATAGATAGGATTAATGTGGGGGTTATTAATAACTCTCTCCATCCTGTTGCAGCAAGTCTGAGGAAGCGGAGAGGATTAGATGCCGCGTGGACTTGTGCACAAAAGGATGGAGATTAGAGAGGGATGCATCGAGGGAGGGGGGAGAGAAATGTAAAAACCGGAGAAAAAAGGGATTTGAAGACGAGAGAGATTCTTTCATGCAACGCCACACCTGCAACTATCGGCTGCTGGGCTTCCCCTAATCCAGTTATTTGTGCCTTTATGCAGCCGATTGCCGACAGATTGGACAGCGGCCTTAATCCTCACCACCCAAAGAAACGAGCAAAAAAATACTCTTTGTGAGTTTAAAGTTGCGAAAAGATGAGTGGGGAGAGAGCAAGCAGGGAGGAATGTATATCACCCACTGGCAGTTGCATAAGGGTCTGAGTTACAAAGCCTATTACCATTCTGAGCATGCAGCGCGTCGCCAAGAAGGTTTTGGTTGAGTCAGTTATCCCACCCATGCATACTATCACAACGCAAACTTCATTCGCACAATGTGCCACCCAAAATCTTTCGACTGGGGTGGGTTTTCACCCTTGATCTAGAGCCCTTCACTCAAAAAAGTGAGCTTTTATGCACGGCCCCAACATTCAACACCCTGGATTGATGTTTTCGAAAATATGCTACTGTTACAATGTTTCGTAAACACTACTTCGAGGTTCATACAAGGACAATTGAGCTTATTTCAAAAGAGCCAACAAGGGCTGTATTGATATGACTATTTATAAAGCTTGTAGTGTTCAAAGGGAAGGGAGTATTCAGAGGATACTATTTACCATACGCACTACATAATAAACAACAATTATTTGCGTGATTTCTTTTAAGTTATTTTGAATTATTTAATTTAAGAGTTAATTTTATTTTTATTGGCAACTATTCGTACGAATTCAATACTTCCTTTCTTTAAATTCTTTTTTAATTTTTTAAAAAATATACTCTAAGAATAATTTTTATTTATAGTAACTGTTTTGGACTGATTAATATTAAAAATAAATAACTTGGACGAAATAAAATATTTAATAAATAAATCTGAAAATATTCTGAAAAAATGAGCTTTTGTTGCTAATTGTACTAAAGTATCGATTACAAATAAAAATTTTTTTTTTTTAAAGTAGGGGTATGTGAATTAATAATTTCTACATTTAAATATATACATAAATTCTTTTTTTCGGGCAGAATGAGGTATATGACTAAATGACTACAAATTTATTAATATTTACAAGAGAGCAAATTAGAAGAGCTTTTCTCAGAAAAACACTTAACAATTGACCGAATAAATTCATGCAATTAAATATAGCATAGAAAAGGATAATGATTTCTATTATGAATTAAATGGCTATTTTTAAATGTTCTCCGTATTTGCCTTGTTTCGAATAATATTACTCTCATTTAAAATTTGCTTCCGATATAATGGGCTCGAATGCTTTTAAAGATATTACTTTGTAACATATGTGATTCAAATGCTGATACAATGAATTAAAGTATCTTTAATTTGTTAATAGGATTTATAATGTTTGAGAATTTTAAGTGCTTTAATTGAATTTATTATAAACACGTAAAATGTTCTACTTTCTAATTTCACTCCAATAATTCTATGGTACTTAATACTTTTAATCTATTTCTAATTTAGCTCCGTAAATGAAACAATTATTTTATTTCATTTAATTATTTAGCAGAACTTATTTTACATACGGTTAATTTATTGTCAGTTGGAAATTTAAAAGAGCAATTCCTATTCGCGGAGTAAGAAGATTGTATTACTATTAGCCAAAATTGTAAAAGCTAAATTCTTTCTCAATTCTTATTAAATAATTTCTTTCCTTCAATTTCATTTTCATTTGAATCAAAAAGAAATTTATTCGAAACTTTTTCTCCTTGAATATTAAGTCACATATGTAATTACTCTAAACCTTAATCCCAGCAAAAGGAGTTTTTTTTTCCAAATGGAGAAATAAATATGTTTTTCAAATATATTTTTGCGCATATATGTATATATATATATAGTAAAACATATTTCAATTATTTTCATTCTTTTGTTGAAGTCAAATGTTTAAAATCGGCTTAACACTAAAAACTATGTTTTGATTCTGTAAGAAGCTTTAGAAAAGACTCTGAAATTGAAACTGAACCTTTTTAAATGTTCGTAGCATTTGCAAAAAAGAAAACAGGCCGCGCGATTAAAGAAATCATTTGAAGTCAATACAATTTATTTAATTCTTTTCCTGAGCAAAACAGAAATTATTGAACATCTATCATTTTATCAGGTAAGAAAAAAAAAAGCTTCAAAAAGAAAAAGAGTATGACTGTTGATTATGATGATAAATAATAATAAAAAATCGCACCCACAGTTCAAAACAAGTATTACATTTTAAAAAAAAAATTTCCTTGTGGTATATATTTGAAGAATGGGATGAACTCTCTGTCACGCACAATGTAATTGAGTAGGATTGGTAACCATCCTAAGCGATCCTGATTGAGCGTACGACAAGTTGGTCTCTCACCTTCAGAACACGAGGTTACAAGGAAAGCGTATCATTAGACTGACGACCGACTGCCATAAGTTGATCCCCGTTTAATCCCGCTCGAAATGCTAATCCCACAGAGGGGTTGATTTCAAAATAATCATGGAAACGGTTAGGGAGGGAACCCAAAAGGCTAATGCACAAGCCACTCGTGGCCATTTTTAATCCGGCTACCTCGAAACCGTTAGTATGTATGTATGAAAGCTATACGAACGCGGAAGAATGGTGAGAGGCAACCATTCTGTGAAATTATCGTGTTGTTGCCGTGGGAGGAAGGGGAAACCCCCTTTTTTCTTTCCCTTTTTTCCCCACGATGCACTATGGAGGTGTGGTACAAGAATCTTTATTACACTTCATTAACATCTGACAGTTTTTTCCGCTGCAACAATATCTGTATTGTTGGATGGGGGGAGGGGCTCTTGCAGATTAGTCAACTGGTCGCGATCTTTTTTCCCCTTTCTTTCTTTCTATTATTTATTTCCCATTCCTTTTTTTTTTAAAGAAAGAAGCCATTCATGAATGAGTATCAGCAATCAAACCTCGGTGTAGAGTGACTGAATTGTCGACCGTTGCGAAAAAATGAATGTGAGAGGAAGTTGTTATGAAATATATATTTGGTAGAAAATTGTCTTTATATGTATTCCGTGACTTAAAATACTCCGTTTCAGTTCAATAAAAATATCTCAATGCGATGAGTTTTTAAACAGGATATGACTTTAACTTTTAAATATGTTTGAATATTAAATTATTTCTTATATAAATCTTTTAATTTAATTAAAGACTTAATGAATTTAATTAAAATTAAAAGATTAATTAATTAAAAGATTTATGAATGAAAACTCATTTATGTTCATATAAAAGTTACATATATTTTTCAATAAGAATAAATTACGTAAAAGTGTTGATTGTTCAGCTGAATTACATTTAATATTTGCAAAATAAACAAGTACTAAGTTAAAATTCCTTCGGAGCAAATTGAAACAGCTGGTTATATGAATTTTTCCATTAATAAAAGCCCTACAAGGTATTGTAACTGCACATTCGCATTTAAAAAGCGTTCAATTAATTTATACACAAACAAGCTTATATAATAAAAATAATAATAAATATAAACATAATAAATTATCCTACATACTTAGAAAGGAAAATTACGGAATAGGATACCGACAAACCAATATATATATATATATATATATATATATATATATACACCAAAAATCCCTAAAAAAACTGTTAATAAATCTAATAGTAACTTTTGGTACTTTTGTGTGTGTGTGTGTAAGTGTATTATTCAAAACAAAAAGCAACTACCACCAACTGCTATGTACTTGGTTATACTGAAGACATAAAACAAAATATTCTTAACAAATCAACAAATATTTCAATAGTATTTTAAACTTTGCTTTAATTATATTTGGTTTCTCCCCCCCCCCCCTATAAAATATCCCTCTTCAGACAAATTTTACTGGGAAAAAATGTTTAATTGCCTAGAAAAGAAGGTTAATATACGATGAAGAAAAATTAACTTAGCATAAAATTTCTTATAGTTAATTTAAATAAAATGAAGTCATGTATCATATTTGATAGGAAATATCATTCTTCCAACTTAAATGAAACTTTATATTTAAAAAATTCTGAGAGAATATTTAAGAAAGATATTTCATCACATGTTGATCCCACACAAACGCAAATACTGTTAAATATTACTTTTTCGTTTATAATATTTCTAAATTTAACTGGCTTATTTCAGTGCCTTAATGTACCAGAATCATTTGTAAATCTATGGCACTACATTTTCATTATTCAAATTCCTTACAGCTGTTTTTTTTAAAATTTATTTTAGTACCTAAACGAAAATACTGAAATTGAACAAACATTTATATTTAAAACGTCACAGCTTGAAATGCCGTCGCTGTTTTGAAAGAATTTTCATTTGTATTCAGGGTTTTAAATAAAGCCTTCTCAACGCTTTAACCAAAGCTTTTTGCATTTTAAACGAAAGCCTTTTCATATATTTGATTCATAATAGTTGTAACTATGTTTATTTCAACGTTATAGAATATTTCTAATGCGCATATAATTGTATGTAAAAAAAAAAAATAGAACCAAAAATATTTAATTCCTGTAAAAAAAGAAAAGTGAATTAAAAAATTTTCGACAAGAGAATTTTTGTTTTGTTTTATACTGAACTTTAATAATAATAAAACACAACAAAATAATTTTATACGCAAAATTACAAATAATAACATGATAATTACCATTTATATAAAAAATGGAAAGAATGTTTTTTAGCCTCTTAATAATAATATCAAAGTAATGTGCCCAAATATTCCCCTTTACAAATAATTTACGAATTTTTAATTCTAAATAAATTTAATTCCGCTGTGCTTTTAGCTATAATTAGTAATTAAAGTATTGCTGAAGAAAATTCTAAGCACAAAATGTATGCATATGCTTTTCAAAAAGCCTTAAAATGTTCTAAATAATCGGTAAATTAGTCGTACAATTTTAAAAACAAATATCACGACTAAGAAACACATTATCTTTCCATTTTATATTTATAACAATTCTTAGTTCAAGTAAGAAGGAGAAAAAAGTTATTTAAATAATTCCACTTAAAATTCCCTTCGATCTGTTTCTAAATATTCGTTTCGATTTAGAATTGTGATTAGCCATCAGAGAGTAATTCCCATTTCTCATAAATTCAAAGTAGCATTTAAATGATGTATATTTTTTTTTGTTATTTAATAAACTGGAGAGCTACCTCTTACAGTATCATTTCGTCAATTAAAAACATGCGTTTTGAATTTTGACGCGTAGACTTGTTATTTTCTTAATCTGCTGAAGAATTTTCTTAGTCGTTTCGAACTTCAAAGAATAAAGACTACGAAAGCTCTAATCCGTTATTCGAATGATGCTTCTTTAATTCTTCGCTTATAAATGCAGAACCTATTAGACTACTTAACTTAAAATAGGGCCCATTTTATGAATCGAAATTGAGACCATTTTTATTTACGCCATCCATGTATCTGGTTGCACGTAAGCCTTACGCGTGATTCACAGATAAAGAAGCTTTTTTCGTCAAGAGTTCATATCTTCACTTCAAGCAAAACAACGTGTAATTAATTTATACTTCCGATGTTCTATATTATTTAATCTTTTCTTATTTTTCACCTTGTTTACTGACTGACTTGAAAGCAAGACTTTAAAAGCTCAAGTTACGAAATAAATGTTTCTGAAAATAAAGCGTAGTTCTGAAATGGAAACTTATTACCTTTGAAATGTTTAGCGAAATATCTTGAGAATATATGGCTGATGATGCTTCCTCTCTTTTTTATTGTTATGTAATGAGATATTACTGAAAGGAGAGATTGGAATATATGTAAAATTCGTGCGGTTATTTTTAGATACTCTTCTGAGAATATTAATTTAAATTGAGATATGAATAACCATTATCTATAACTTTTGTTCCTATGCATCTAATTATATAATCTGTTAAAAATATAAAGGGTATATTAAAATGAATTTTTAAAAAAATCACTGGAAATTAAGGTAAAATGAAAAGTTAATTATTATTTTTTTAGGTAATTTATGTTTAATAACACTTGCTATTTTATTAATATTTGTTGCACTTAAGTGAAAATAAAACTTTTCTAAAACTGATATTTTACAGTGAATTTGCGAGGGAGTATTTAAATTTCTTTGTTTTTAAAAAGATAGGAATCACTAAGATTAAGTTTTCTAGTTTGATAAATACTAGTTGATTAATAATTAGAGTGACCAATTTTAAAAGCATATAACTATTTATGGTAAGTTTTAATTACTTTATTACCAATTTTATTTAAAAAATTAGTAATAAAGTTTGGTTGGTTTAAAAAATTGGTTTAAACGTGGAACGAAACTTTAGAACTTTTGAAGGAGGATTTCTCAAATTTTGTTATAAATAAAGCATTTAAAAATCATAAAAGACATTTTTCTAATGGATTATTATCTGAACTTCAAAAAGAAATAAGATTTGGCCGGCAATCAAAAGCTCCAGGGGAAAAAAAGAGGACAAAAGGAGTCCTCGGTAAAAAAAAAAAAAAAAAAAAAAAAAAAAGTAGCTGAAAAGACTTATTGCTGTAGAAATTCCTCTGCCTCAAAAAACTTTAGCAAATAAACTAAAGGTATTGCAATCGACAGTTAGTCGTCAGATGAAGAAAATTGGCTATGAAAAAGTGAATAAAAAACTCTGTCATCAAATGTCTGCAAAGACCTTAGAAAACAAAGCAAACGTTCTTGTCTTCTGTATTCAAAGTTGCGCAAATGTAGATACAAAACATGGATAACTTCTGATGAAACACTGTTTCATCTGTTATCTACAACTGGCAAAACGAAGATGTAATATATTTTGCGTGAAAAGCGTGGCAAAGACGCAGCTATTTAGCAAAAGGCAAGTTGGAAGTTAGGTGTCATGGTATGAATGAGAAGGTCTTATCAAAGCTTAACAAAAACATTTTTTGTAGAACCAAAGGCCAAAACTGTGCTACTATCAGAATAAAGTTTTGAAACACTTGATAAAAAAAAGTAAAAGTCCTTACCCTCAAGGAAACTTTGCTTTTCACCAAGATTCTGCAACAAATCATATTGCATATCAAGTACAAAAAGGCTGAAAGATAAAAAAAATAATAAATTTTCTTCCTCCTGAGAAATGGCTACCATCATTCCATCACTGTGTTCTTTGTATAAAGTGAGAACACTTCATGGACTTCAAAGAGCAATCAAAGAGAAAGTTGGAAAAATACCCCCCAAAATGTTCGAAAAACCTCTTCTAGCTTAGCCTAAGGGCTTACATAAAATGTAAAATCATAAAAGAAACCACACTGAAAATTGCATGCAAATAATTTAATTCAATAAAAATTTATGATACTCTGAAATTGGTCACATAATTTTCGAATCAATCTGTATATGAATAATATATGTAGCTCTTAGTTTTTATACAATAACATTTTATTATTAGAAGTAAGGAAAGTTAAATATTTATTAATATCAATTTATTAAATATACCACTCTCCTTAATTCAAATATCAATATGATTTACATTAATTATTTTAATGTCCTCGATAACGTTCTTGAATCGCAAGATGAAGAGATCAAACTTAAATGTAAGAAAAAAAATTATTAATTAAAAATAATTTATTTTCTGAAACTATCAACCATATAAAATATTGAAATAACTCAATTTCTAAAGAGATTCATCATAAGAAAAGTTATAATGTTAATGTTACATAATCACTTTTTCTATACCTATTTAATGCCACATGCACCCAACTTTTTTTTTTACACGGTAGATATTTTTCGTACAAAACAATACAAAAAAAAAAGAATCATGTAAAAATGTAATATAAGGAAAATTTGGGAATATGTTCCACTTTTACAAAAAATCGTGTAAGATGAAAAAACTAAATATTTTCTCTAAAAACCGTGCAAAAAAAAGTAATAATGAAATCCACGTTGCATATTTATAAAACAAAAACAATTCATTTTTATTGCAAAAAAAATAAATGAATGAAAATAAAATAAAATAAAATTAGTGCACAGTGAAAATTCAAAATCTATAAGTATTTGCAACATATAAAAATTCAAATTCAAATTAGGAATAAAACTATTAACTAACAACTACTCATCGCTACTTGATAACAAGCAAGCATGTTTATTTCGAACTGGATCAAAAAAATGTTATCATGAAATAAGTCAGATATAATTAGCACAACTATCGGCTTTGATTCAATGGAAGAATTTCGTTCGTGCCAGAACAAAAAATTCGTGTAAAAAAAGTAGATTGGTAAATCGTGTTATTTCAGAATCATGTAAAAAAGAATTGGGTGTAGTATTTTAATACAGGTATAATACTTCAAATGAAAGAAGTGTGATGAATTTTTAATAATTCTAATGTTTTTGAAAAATATTCTGTAATGTTGCTTTCATTAAATAGATTTTGCGTAATCAAGGCAAGAAAGCCTTTTTCTTTTCTTTTTGGGATGTTCTTGTTGCTCTATGAAGATTGGTTCGTCGCATGAATGATTGGCATGTCATTAAAAAAAAGCCCGTCAACTATTGGACAGGAAGCATTTGGAACGATATGCGATTTTCAAGTCTTCTAAGTGATTTTAGAAGAAGGAGGGAATTTATGCGGCATATTTCATCGGTATAGAATGAGTCCCAAGAAATGGCGAAAAGGCTTAACTTTTGCCCAGGAGTGCTTGTTCAAAAGGCGCTTACTTGTCTACTAAGAAGATATATGATAATCTATCCTAAAAGGCGTCGAATCAGAATTTTGATGGAGTTCGAAGTGGATTTAGGACTTAGAGCAGTTAGAATTTTGCTGCCTAAGAGGAGCTTTGGGGAAAATCCTATGAACGCTTGCATCACAGATTTGTAAGGCAGCCCCATCTAGCGAAGAAGATGCAAACCGTTTGGGGGGCCCCAAACCGTGTCCCACGCAAATAACGACAAAAATCTCAATGGGACTGAATGGAGACAGGCGACCGGGATTAAAAAAGATTAGCAAAATATCGTTATGTCCACTGAAAGAAAATTTATGAAATATTCAGTGAGGCGTACCTATGGATTAAAACCTGAATTTAAGAATAACTATCGCTAATGTGCTGATGCCATAGGGATAGAGAGATGAAAAAATAAATAACCGGGGGAGTGAGAGGGACGGATTCATTCTAGAGTGCATGAGCTTACAAAAGAATGGAATAATCGGAATATTTCATTAAAGAGATGGAAAGAAAAAAAGTGGGCACTTATTTTTTTCTTCCCTTCTCAGGGAGGTGAAAAAATAAGCAATCTTCTTTTTATTCCAGGAGTTAATCCATAAAACGATTTAAAAGCGATCATGCGACCGCTATAAATCAGAATTTTTTTCATTCGTTTTCCTTCGCCTAGCCCTCATCTACGGACTCTCAAGGTGATTTAAAGTAATTGGACCTCGTATTAGAAGCGAAAAAAATACGTTATTAACAAAATATATATATTTTTTTATTTATGTAATTTGTATTTATTTGTTATTGTTTTAGAATGTCCCCTTTTAGAATATTTACATGCCCAATGATTTAAATTGCATAAAAATGATGCCTTCTGAAATCTGAATAGTTTGAGTTCATGGGAAGAAGGAATTGAAAAAACCTATTGAATTCTCAAAGCAGAATTTATAGAGATTGTGAAACTACAAGAAGAATACTTTGATTTTGAAAAGTAATTTATAATAATGGTTGAGTCTCAGTTTCAAAATTGTAAATAAATGTTGAAATTACAAAATTGGTTATTGGTTCAAATGGTTTTTACAAAGGTTAATACAAATATATTCACGGATTTTTTTCATTTCATGATGTTTTTTACTTAATTGTAATTCTTATTCAAAAAATATTCAATTTAATTTATTTACAGTTTTAAAACTTCAAATAAATATTAACTGAAAACTCATATCGTTCTTCTTTTGGAATTTCAAAAGCATTTTGAAAACTGTTAACTTCTGTCCTTAAAATGAAGTTCTACGAATTTAACAAAATATTAATACGAATTATAAATATGACGCACAAGTTGATTATTTGAAGGTATGATAAGGTTTTTAGCAACTGAATTTAATTACCAAGCTTGTGGTAAATCTAGAGATGGTGCGAAGGGGTTATGCACCCCTCTTTTTAAGACCCTATTAATGCAAAAGAAAAAGAAAGAAAATATATGTTATCACTCCCCCCCCCCCTAATTTTTAACTAAGATTGCTTAGCGTAAATGGATACCCAATATACTTAGACTACCGTGGGTATTTCTAGTGTATTTATCATTGTTACGGATATTTGTATTATTGCGAATATGATTATTTATTATGGAGCTAGTACATGTTGTTAAATAAATGCAAACTCAGTAAATGTCTATTTTATTTTTGGATTGTATTGAGTACTAGGCTTTTCAACCTAATTTTCAAGTGGAAGAATCATTTATGAGAACATACCACCGAGTTAGACTACGGAACAATATGATCTCATTCGTATGCTAATTGCATTCGAAGCAATAGGCCCTTGATGCCAAACTTTAATCCGAGGACCCTTGGAGAGGCTGGGTCCTCAGCAAGAGGAAGGGCCTTCATCTGAAGATCCATCTCTACTGGACTCTTCGGTCGAGAGGGAGGAGAGCTGCAATGCAGAGCGCAATGGGAAAGAGGAGACGGCAACCTCAAAAATTTCCCATCGATTTCTGCGAGTAGCGAAGCGGTGGCTTCCTTTTATTGACAGACCATCGCATCGCGGATCTCGTCGTTCTGCCGTCGCTTAGCAACCGGTGACCCCCAAGCTGGACGTCGCTGTCATTTTCTTTGGCCGATTAGATTTTCTCGCTTTTCCGGTCCGCCCTTGAGGAGGTATTAGAAAGAAGTTCGATAATTCGAGGAGGACTGTTAGTAAGGAGATGGAATTTCGGCAGATCCAGGTCCGAAAAGCGATAGCATTACAAAAGGCGGGCTTTGGTCAACACTTTTATATAAATATATACATACAAAACATATATATATATTAAATAAGGAATTCTTTCCTCCAAAAATTCGAGATATATGAAATAGACGCTATCATTTAATGAGGTATTGTTATGTAGACAGCTATTCGACGTAAAGTTCGATGTTTCTTTTGGTAGGATTTTATTTCCAGAATTTGAAATGAATTCCTTACAGAAAAGTATCAAGGGGATTTTAAATTGCATATACATACACTGAAGAGAACCCAAGGAATGGGTGCATGCGATTTTAAGGTTTTTTGCCTCAAGTAAAAATACTTTTGAAGTTCTGGGAATATTTGTGTAATGCGTATTTTTGAAGGTCCAATTCTGTTTTAATATTTCAACTGTAAGCCCTTAAAGTTTAGGAATACGATTGACAGCACTCTAAACTATGGATATCAAAGATTCTATCATGTTTTGTGAACATTTTCGACAAGTATCGAGAAAACAAATAGATATGTGTGATGACCTTTTAATAATAATTTAAAATATTACTCTCAGGGTATATAGGGATCCTTGCCATGCCAACTTTATAAAATAGTATAAACATAGAATTTTTTGTTACTGAGGCAAATAAAAGAACTACGTAAAAAAACATCATCAGTAATTTACTGAAATGCACAGTAAATAAATAATCCTATTTCCAATCAAAAATTAAATGTGAGCATTGATTAAATAATATTCTCTAACTATTAATGTATAACAGTTTCAAGTTGTGAGTCAGTCTAACATATCAAATATGAAAATGATACTTTTTATAGCGTCTTTTTCAAACGGACAATATTTTTTTCTCGCTGCTGCATTGCCCAGTGAAACCAGACTTAAAACAACATAATTCAACCATTTCAGTGAAGAAAAAAGTCACCTAGACCGAAAAATTGTGGAAAAGGGTCAAAGGGGACAAAATAGTTCCAGACGTTGAAACCCATGTAGTCTCTCTCTGGAAGTCTATTGGTCCGGGCATACAACTTTTCGGGCGTGCTTTTTATTGTTTGTTCAAATAACAGTATACGGCTCCATTAGAGTTAGATGCAGTTCCATCAAGGCAAACATAATGGAACCGTGACTACAAATAGAAGCTCGGCATCCAATGCAACCTCTGTAGCCACGCATTTACCTCAACCTCCATCCAGTCAGAAAGGACGTCTAAAGGAATCTTTCAACTTCGGAAATGGTAATGAAGCGAAGCTGCACCCCTCGTGCTCCCCTTCGAATACGTACTTCATTTCGGGGTCATTACAGGATTAGCAACACATTTACTCGTACTTTTCTTTGCTTTTCGAGAAACAGATTTTTTTTTCTGCCTACAGAAGGGAGAGTTCTGCTGCCTTTTGTCAGTGTTTTTTTTTTTTTTTTTTTTGCTATCATCTCTTTTTCCCCCTTACAACTCAAGTAATAGTATTTGGAAGGCTTCTTTTCCTCCCCTCGTGGTGACGGTATTCGGAGCCTCTAATCTACAGAGGCCAAAAGGTTAAATGCTTTTGAAGTCTTCAACCATCGCCTTACTATGTAGGTGAGAATAAGAATTATATATATATATATAGATACATTTTTTAGCATGTTGAAAGGGGACAGTATATATTTTTGTTGTTGTATCTCCTAAAGAGCTAAATAACTAATACTGTATTAAAAATCTAGTAATTTCTTTCGTACAAACCTACTTACGAGTATTTAAAATGGATGAATTAATATTATAAAGATCCTGTAATCAATTATAACATATAGATGTATTTACAGAGAAATTCTGGAAACGTGTGCGTATGTAAAAGCATAAGCACAACTAAAAAATTTCTGCAGATGTGTGTGTGTGTGATTGGTGCATTTTACACATTAGTATTACAATTATGCATCTAATCACTAGCAGTAGCGCACACAGGAATTTTTCAAGGGGAGGGGGTGAGTCCAAGGTCGAAAAAGTCCACTGTTCTCGTACAAAGCTTCAATACGCCGCCCAACATATTCTTTTAATTTTGTCGATTTTTGGGAACAAAAAACAATAAAAAATTAATTAATTAATGAATAACTAGCGTTAATTAATAAAATTAACTATTAAAAACAAATAATTAATCTTTACGTACTATATACATAGAATTATAATCAATCGAAAAAAATCAAAGGCTTTTTGGGGGTTGGGATCAGGACCCCCAAGACTCCCCCTTGTGTGTGCCATAGATCACTAGTAATAAAAGCATAAATGTAACGCTCATACTAATTCTAAGTTGCTCTCATGTTAGAAAACAGATAAGAAATAATGTAATATAAAAAAGTGTTAAGGTACCTACACTTCTTATTGGTTGAGATGGATGTGTCACGCTGCTGATTAACCAGGTACTCGGGGGGGGGGGGAATCCGAACACAATAGTGATTGAGAAGCCATATGAAAATTGGACTCGAAAGAATACAAACAGATAAGCACAACACAATTCACTTTTATTAATTTAACTTTAAACATAATTAAGCGATATGTGACTGGACTTGCAATAAAGAATAGGCACTTCTCTTTAATGAGATCCAACCTCAGAACCTCGCCAAAGAGAGATCCTCTATTAATTTCTAATAATCGAACAACTATAATTCCGGACGATAATTCAGGAATAAGTTACTATAATTCAGACAGTACTAGCGTGGTAGTGACGTTCGTTTGTGGAGTGGAGTTGTTCAACCTCGAAGTGCCAATTTGATGGATGGAAAAATCCGAGTTAAGGAGGACCTCAAGGATAACCCTTTGCTACAAAATTTTAAAAAGTCACCGGTAAATAAGAATACATCGCTTGACTTCGCCTCAATAGTTTGAATCATATCTTTTACGACACGAGGATTAACGTATCACATACAGTGCTTCCCATCATCAAAAATAAACACATTTTTAAGATTAGAAACATCAACACACACAAAAAAATGCTGTTGTGATGTGTTATGTTATTTTTCTTACATCGCTTAGTTATGCCATCCTTAAAAGGGTGATTCTTTTCAGATAATTCAAAAACCACTAAGAGCCAAATAAATTATTTTAATGAAAAAGTTAAATTTTATTTTGAAAGGTAAAACTGATTTGAAGTTATGGAAAAATTGTATGAGAAATGAAAATTTTAGATCATATTCTGTTATCCTGAAACATATTTTAAATTTTCAAATTGTTAATGCCATTGAAAAAAATGCATAAGACCAAATTAATCAGTTTAAATATCGACATTAAATTATTATTTTCAGTGCTTTTATTGAAAAAAACATTCAATTTATATTTAATAGACTAATCGTTTTCGAAAATTCTTGAATGGGTATATAATTATTATAGACAGTAGAGATATTAGAGACAAAATATTTCAAGATTATTTAAGGAAAACAAAGTACTTTTACGTATTGCCGATGAGGGAATTAGAATACTGCTCATATATAAAAATATTACGCACTTAAATCTCTTTTATTAAAATATTAGTTATATTAACTATAAAATAAGATGATTTTTTATTCTTTCATTTATTTTTCCTACAAAAACTTATTTTTGCAAATCTTTTTACTACGCCCTCCCCCTAAATGCTATTTGAATCCAGGGGCGTAGCTACTTCCGTATCAGCTGTATCAATTATTCGGGACCTCCAAAATATATAAGCAAAAATATCGTAACGCGTTAAGGGGTCACCAAAAGGTTGTCTAAGAAATTTCAATACAGGACTCACTCAGGACTAGTTACGTCAGTATTTAAATTTTTTATGGTATTTTTTCTTTCGGGAGAAGTTTTTCAGAAAATCATTGATCAAAAACATTTTATTTGGTCTCAAATGTGTTAAAAAATCAATGCTTTCGCTGAATGTATTTATGCAAAAACTAAGGATATGCATATTACAAAAACATCATATATTTTGAAAAATCTGAAAAATTTATCAAAAATCTGATTGCAATAATATGATCTGTGCTTTTATCGATAAAAATGTAAGATATATTCTAATATATTTATTTTTAGATAAATTAAAGCCAATAATAAATAATAATTGAGTGTTTAAGCCTTTGTTTCCATTATCCATTTTAAAGTTTCAGTAGATAAATACTTATTTCAGAAAGTTACTTAGGATGTTGAACCACACAAAGTACTAAAAATATCCAAATTTCTTTTCTTTATTAAAAAAAATAAGGAAAATATTTTAAAATGAGCTCTTCACATGCAGAATGAATTTTAGATGTGAGTGGCATTCCTGTACTGAATGTAAAAAACACCCCGGTTAATCTTTTTGAAAGTATATCGCCCCATCAATCTTAGACCAAAGATCTATCTTATGAATCTTCAAAGGATTCCATGTTATAAAAAAAAGACATTTTTTCCCTCCATTTCTAGAGAATGAACAGCCCGCATTTTCTCCCGTCACCTTCAACACATTGACCCACGATATGTTTCTGACAAATGACACATTGCGACTTCGCCCGATAAATTCAGTGTGTGTTTTCTATGTTTCGAGGAGGATTAGTGGGTGACTAATGAATGTTTTGTGTATATTGCAGCCCCTGCTCCACCCCCTAGAAAGCAACGGAGGGAACGAACGACCTTCACGAGAGCCCAACTTGATGTGCTGGAATCCCTCTTCAGTAAGACTCGTTATCCCGACATATTCATGCGAGAAGAAGTTGCGGTCAAGATCAACTTGCCGGAATCGAGAGTTCAGGTGAGAATGAAAGATTTATTGAGGGTTTGGATTGTCGCACCCTCTTTTGTGCGCCAGATTAAAAACTTAGCTACTCGATTCAGGGTAATTTTTCTTTTGGGATAGATCTTGTTATCTGGCGTTCATTTTCCTCAATTACCCTGTATTTTGAGAAAAAAAATCAAAGTATTTAAGAGATTACTACTTTGATTCGCTTTTTAACTATAATTTAATACAAAGCAACTTCATTTTATGGGGAAAATAGGGTTATTAACATATGAAAGCAACGATGAACGATTTAAAAAAAGTCATGTGTACGCACACAAAAACTTTTTAAAGATCCATAAAAATTTCTTTAATGCAAAAATGACCGCAAAAACTATTCCTTTATTTATTGGTGGTGCATTTCTTTATAATAATGCTTATATAAATTAATTAAAGAAACGAAGATTCAATTTTAAAATTTATTAAATTTCAACATTGATTGAGCAAGATTTTCATGAAATATTAAAACACATATACCAATATTTTCCCTCGGAATAAATTCCAGTTTAATTTTTAAACTCGTTGATGTAGCATACGTTTTTAAAGTTCTAAAACAGTAAGAAAATTATATAACGAAATAAAGATAGGTTGACCATACATATAATCGTTCCTCTCTCGAATTGACTAAATAAAGATTTTAAAAAATCCAGCTGAAACAAGTAACAAGAGTTTAGTTTTTTAAAAAGATGTGTGGTTGCTTAAAAATTATTGAGAGTAGTTATTGCCTTGTTCTTCAAACTGATACTGATGCAATACTAAATATATAACAAGATTGCAGGATTTGGATTTGCAATTATTTTATCGGAACGAAGTTCTCATGAATCTCTATTTTATTTTCAGGTATGGTTCAAGAACCGTCGAGCCAAATGTCGGCAGCAACAACAACAGCAGAATGGTGGTAGTAGTAAAAGCAGGCCGAAAAAAGCAAAAAGTCCTCCATCTTCGTCAACGCCACCTTCTTCTAGAGGTGAATCCCCTTATAAACCCCCGTCGCTGCCACCGCCGCACTCGTCCTCAACATCGTCTTCGGCCGGTGGTCCACCGGTCACTTCCAACACCAACTCTAGTAGTATCTGGAGTCCGGCCACCATAAGCCCCGTGGCTGCTGAATTGATGGGAGCCAACAGCTGCATGCAGCGCTCCTACCAAATGGCAGCCAACACACCTCCCAGTTGCTACTCACAGTCATATGGTCCCACCTCCTACCACTACGGCAACATGAACATGGACTACTTGCCACCACCTATGCCGGTCACGACCATGACATCTCCCCAGATGAGTGCTCCTGCCATGACAGGAACTCACATGGGTGGACTGGCTTCTTCGGCGGCTCACCAGACTCTTAGTTCCAGGACGCCTCCCATAAATGGCAGTTTACCCCCACCTGGAAGCACGGATTGTCTTGAGTACAGCAGCGACAAGTCGGCGGCCTGGAAATTTCAGATGCTCTGAAGAAAACGGGCCATAGTCACTGAACTGTTTCTTCAGGCCCCAGGAGGAAAGACGGTCAAATCTCTTTCTTTCCCTCTAAGTGGGCCCATGTCCCGACACCAGAGGTACAGATGGGCAAGACCCTCACCTGTTTTCATCAAAACTGACCGGCACACTTCTACTCCCATGAAGATGATTATTCTTCACAAAGTATGCAGTCTTATATTTAAACAATCTGCAGATTTGGCAAACAGTGTTTTGTACATAAAAAAATAATAATACACAGGCTCTTTTTGATGATATTATTTATGATCATTCCCTAACAAATGTTACGGAGGGAGAAAATCATTTATGTGTGGTCCGGAGGATTGCCGGTGTCGTTTCTGTTTTAGAATTCATTCTAGAATTTAGCAATGTCTCATATGGTTTAATTGAAAAAAAAATGTACTTTTTCACATGATATATTTACAATGCGATAATGTTCAGATATTTCAAATGTTTATGATTCTTTCATAAGAACATTAATCAATGTCCATCTGTTCTTGCAACAAAGAGATAATTATTTTTTAATATTTTACTTTTAAGAAATAAAATCTTCCAGTTTAATTTGAGAAAATTGCTTTATAAGTAACATTGGATATAATTTGGGTATGGTAAATAAATAAAATAAAACAATAAAATAAAATTAAGCTAAAATGGTCAAATAAAATTAAATAAAAATATTACCTTTTTAATTTAGTAATATTCTCCTAAATTAGGATTTTATTTCAAAATTTATTTGAAAAATATTTATAAAAAAATTACTTTTTTTTATAAATTTAAAAAATTAAATCAAGAAATAAGGAAATAAAGAATATCTATACCATTTATGATGGATGTTCTATTGGAAGAGGTTTGTATATAAATTTTATTGTATTAGTTAAGAAAATTTAATGAAAAAAGGAAGATATATAAATTGTGGAACCTTCCTGTTTATATAACATTTGCCATTTCTTCTAATTCAGAAACTTTCTTATAATCTAAGAGTTAAAACGGTAAGTGGACATTTGTAAAAAAAAAATGATAATAAGTAATCTGTGACTTTTTGATTTTTGTACGTGGACTAAGGGAGAAGCAGTATTTCTTTGTTTTCTTCTGTAAAATGTTATTTTTGCCGGTTGGTTATCTGGCAACTTTCGAGGTCACCTATGGATTTTAAAGGTATGTATTTCAATTGCCAAGTGCAAATGAACAGATCTGAAGATATATTGTATCAATTTTGTAACATTTGTATACTGTTATCTTACCTGTCTCTGAATTAATAATATGATATTCAGTATGGTATTTATAAGTTATGAATTAAGTGAGTTTGATAAAAATATCAATATGTAAATCAGAATTATTTTTTATTTTCCTCTAAAATCCCCATTAGTATACATTTTCTTATAATACGCTAACCTTTTTTCTGCAAAGATAAGCATTAAAAAACTTAGTCGTATTTTTTACTGATATAAAACTATTTGAGTGAAATACTTCTTTTGTCTCCGTAATAATTTGAAACCAAAAAAGGGGAAAGGATAAAGCGTTCCAGGGTTTTCAGCTTGTACATAGCAGGCAATTTTGTTTATTTTGTGTTTGTGCGTATATGTAAAGTATTTAGATTAACAGGGTATAAACGTTGTCATTCCTTTATCGGCGTCCCCTTTATGTCAATGTTAATCTCTACTCGTTCCAATTAGGCAGCACTGGTTGATTTCACATCTCTTTCATTGGTCGAGGCATGGAGGATTTATCTACGATCATTCGGTACCTTTCATTCAAAAGGAAGGGTCGAGAACTTATCAAAATGAAATAAATAAATCCACCATCAGCTCCGATCGGACAATTTTGATTCCCTAAAACACATTTTCTTTCATAAATTTAGTGATCGAAAAATGTTTACGAATGAAAAGATGGTGCTGCTTTGTGAGCCGGATAACCTGTAGGTAAAGGCGCAAACAGGTACTTCAAAGATAAAAATTGCAAAATTTCCTACTAGTACAAATTTGAATACGAAAATTTTTCAGCTTAAAACTGGAATCTTTTGATTTATTCCTGGCATCAGTTATTTTCAATATTTACAAGTTAACATGATTTTACTTTTTAGAATATATGTAAAAACATATTCATATACTGTAGAAGTGATGTGTTTAACAAGTGCCTTACTAGGCACCGTCTGTCTGTCATTTGAAATCATGGGAATTCACATTTTTCAACTACAAACTAATGCATCATCTTCATCCAAAAAGCTGTGATCGACACCTTGGTGAAAGCAATCTATTTCGAAGTAAATTCGGAGTATGTTTCATCCAAAGTCAATGAAATGGCTTTTAATTGCATTTAGTCCCATCTGGAGTAACAACAGAATTTATTGATTACTTTTATAGTCTCAAACATTGAAAGAAACATGAAAAGTATTTGTATTAGCCACAAAATCAAATTTCTTAGAATAGAACAAAATTCTGATCAATGCAAGGAAGAAAATGATCTTAGTGCAAGGAATTAAATGACTAAATGTATATATATATATATATAATATATATATATATATATATATAATTCTTCCCTTATATAATTCTTTAAAAAATATATTATCTCCAATCAGAAAAGTGGTAAGCAACGTGCTCCAATGGAACAGATAGTCATTTGAACAAAGAGAAGAACATATTACGAATTCTGAAGTTTTGCCGAGCTGGTGTCATAGTTTTTGACACATTTCATAAAAATATGATTATATCCGACCAGCTGTCATAGAGAGCCATTTCTTTTACATTTTTGTTTGTTAGATCATTGACTCCCATCATTTTTGCTTGTCATTGTAAGCTGCATCGTCTTGAGGGTAGAGTGAACATGGAAGGGTCTTGCCCGGAACGGCAGTGGCTGGAACACTGCTTATTTTTTTTAAAAAAATCCTCTGAAGACTGTTGTTTGAGGACTGTTGTATATAAATTTTCTCAACGTTTTTGAAGTCATTCTTGTACAGATTTTTTTATGTATTGTATAGAAAATCTATAACGTTTCCGGTGGAAAGGCCGAATGTACTAAAAATTTGAAGAAACGTTTGATGAACAAACGTCCGGTTAAAACAATATCATTCTCATTGTCAGACAAACTAAAATGCTCGACACTTTCAATGGAAATTAACAAGACTTTGATTACGTAATGAACATAGTCTCAAGATGAAATGTTGACGTATTCATCGGAAAATGCAACAAAGCCGACATTTTTTTCACAAAAAATAAAATTTCTGTTATTCTTTTATTTGGATTGTTTATTTTTTTACTTACGATAAATGAAATAGAGCAAGATATTTCAGAAGAAGAAAAAATCTGATGTTTTAGACATATTTCTTGGAAAATAGTCAATGCACATGAAGTGATAATAGCTTTTCTGAAAGAATATTTAAATACATTCTTAAGTTTATTTAAATATGCCAAGTCAAATAATTATCAAAACAAGATTTTAAAGACATTTTTTTTAAGGATCCAAATCATGTAGTCTTAAACTCTTTGAATTGTATAAAAAAAAAATACCGCAATTTTTACATGAATCTGATAATGAGCTTAGCTATTGAATTTTACACTGAAAAGAAAAAGAAAATCACACTTCGGTGCTCATTGCTACATGTAAATATTCGCGACCCCCCATGCTAAAATATTCCTACAAATCATCTTCGGAAGAAATGGAATTCTAAGAAAACTTTTAAAGACAATTTTTTGTTTCATTTATAAACACTGTAGTTATAAATGAAACATAAGATATGTACTTACTTCTGCTGTTGCATATTTGAAACAGAAAACTTTCTCCAGTTTTAACGGTGCAAATTTCAAGTAAGTATTTTTTGTTCTGAACAGAATAATGCATGAGAATGGATGTTTAAAGTAGGTATTTGATTCAGTTTACGATTTACTTGAGTTCCACTTCACAAGCAGCGCCATTAACGCGAATCTACCGGAATTGTATCAATTGTAAGTTCTCTGAATAATAAATCTTCCATGCCATCATAGCTGTATGTGGAGTCATCGAGAGAAAGGTAGAAATCTGATAATTATTCAAAGAGTTTAAAGATATCTTGTCATTGTCCTACCTTAAGCAAAAACATAAATCTAACTTAACCTATATCAAATAGTTCCTTCTTCTTGTCATTTATAATTAGACATTTCTTTCAAATATGATTAACATTTTCGAAATTAAATAGAGTTTTATGATATAGTTTAAATAATCTAAAATCTTTTCCATTACTTTTTTAATGATTTAAATTATAATTATAAAGATTAATTTGAAAATAAGAATTCTAACGGTAAAAAAAATATGAAATAGCACATTTATTGCAATATTATCGTAAGTTTTTGAACTTATAAACCTGATTTTTACTTTGCTTTGGTTTTAAAATTTTTAGAATTTAAAATTCTTCTGAATTTTTACTTTAAGATATTTTTATCAGCTGAGGGATTGACAATAAAAATTCTGACAAAATATGCCATGCATTATTAAAAAAATCAAGTAAAAAATATGCTGTTGGATAGCTTTTAAGATAAATTTAAACAGGTTTTCTTTGTGAATATGCTGTCTTTTGTTTCTCATTCTTATATATATATTTTCAATTTGTTAATTCATAGCTGCATTTTAAAATAAAGAAGAGTCATTAGTATTATCCAATATTTTTGTACAGAATTCTTATCAACAACTGTATTAATTTTTAAACCCAATTAAATATTTTGCCACCATGTCTATATTTCGTTCTATAAAAATGGTTGCAATCATTTTAAAATGGTCTGTTGAAAATTTTAAAAAATTAAAAAGCTATTACAGAAATTATAATTTCTCAATTTTATTGAGAAAATTCCCAATTATATTTATTATTCTCTCCCCACACAAAGCGTTTTATCAATGCTCGGTTTTAACAAATAAATATAGATTCAAAAATAAAGTCATTTTACATATTTATATAATTTCATTTAACATAACAGACCATAGAATGGCAGACATGGTCCATAAAAATTTAATTATGAAGCTTGTAAAGCTGTGTTGTATTTTTATAACACAGCTCAATCTATTTATTAAAAAATGCTTATAATGCTATATCATACTGTCGTCATAAAATATATTAACATTAAATGTAAACTTCATATTTCAGCTCTATTTCAGCAAATATTGAAGTGATGTTACTTGTAAGAAATTTGTTTATTTCAGTTATAAGTAAAATTTAATGTTATTATTATATGCATCCTATACTATATAACAATATATGCTTGAAGAATAAATTCAGAATAATTAATTTGTATCCAAATATAACACAAACACGCTGCTTTTAGAACAAAATTTTCATATGTGTTGGTTCTGCTCTCAATTACAAGTTAAGCTAAAAATAGAACAATAGTTATGATATTTAAGTGTGTTATAAGTATTGGTTATTCTTCAAAGCTGCGAGACAAAATCTGACACATTAAAGTTGCCACAAGTGTGACTCCAAGACCCCATATTTAAATCAAGCAATTGAATATCTTTTTAACAAATATAAAAAGAAAGAAAGAAATTATTAAAAATCTGAAAAGAAAATGTATGCTTTGATGTGCGCGAGAAATCAACCTAGTTATTTGTTGTGTTTAATGAAGAATGTCTTGATATAATATACACTTCATATTCAGTAAAATGCTACTTTATCATGCGGAGTAATTTATATACATATGTATATTACATTTCTATGTTTCACTTACATATTCATTCAAAATTTGTAAATCTACTTTTTAATGGTAATTTTATAAATTATCAGGGCATGTTTTTAAAAAACTTCTTTTAAAAGAAAAATGCCTCTATTAATTTGAAATATTAATATTTTGATTACCACAAGAATTCTAATTACAAAAATATCTTAAAGAAACTTTTTAAACTAAACAAAGAAAAAACACGCATGATAAACAGCAAGTGTAAAAACAGTTTTGAGGATCTTTTGTGCGTACATTTTCCACCGTATTCAGAGTACTCTTAAAATACATTTAATAAAAATATATAAAATACTCTTTTTATTCTAATTACAAAATAAAATAAGTTTTTTTTTATTTAATAAATTAGTTTTTTGTTTTTGTTTTACTGAATATGAATCTAAGCAATAATAATGCTGCAAGAATACTCTTTCTTTCTTGAATATTAAAATAAAAATATAATAGTTGTGCAATGACTGGATATTGTCAGGCTTTGTCTCGATATATACGATGAATGATATGACATATTGTAGTACAAAATATGTGTCATGAATGAATTTTTGATTGTCCAATGTCATGAAATGTAACGACACAGTGCAAATATCTAATAAAACTTTCCATAATGACTTATGTGTTTTATTGTAATACTCGAAGGTATCGATACAATCAAAATTAAGCCTTTGATGGAACATAATATTTAAGAGAAACGTTGTATAAAAAATACCAGTGTACACAAAAATTTTTAAATCTTGATAAATATATACTTAGATAAAATAAACATTGAATGCATCAAACATCTGAATACTCGAATTTATAAACGTAATTTAGGAAACTTAATGCAGTCTATAGATAGCCTTAGTTTTTAACTGAATTGAGAACATCCTGACTTCGATGAAAACTAAAAGCCCCCCACAAGATGACATTAAAAACTAAAATAATTTTGCTTTTCATTTCTTGAATTAAAATTAAGTAATCTTAAATCAAACTGAATTTGCTTAGCAATTTAAACAAAATTAAGTCTCAACTTGAGGTAAGAGGTCAATTTGAGAGAGAGAGAGAGCTTTTTTATTGAGAACATTTATAATCCACGCAATGTATCACACAGGGCTTACAACACAAAGAAGGAAAGATTACAACACAAACATCCATGACTTCTCCGGGATTCAAACCCAGGCCATATGGCACCGCAGTCAGCGTCGCAAACTACTATACCGGATGTGCGGCAAAAGAAGCATTGAATGCCTTAACAGAAGTTATAACTCCAAAATCCGAGTTATAATTACAAAATACACACACATTCACGAAGCTAGGGGGGAAAATTCCTACAAGTTTGTTAATCATTGTTCTGCAGCAGCTACAACAACAGAATTTACATTACAGAAAAATAAACAATTCATAATATCAAACTCTCCTCTGGATTGTTTCCTAGAACGCCATTATATACTAACCTAGAAAATGTAATCAATTTTATTTCTTGCATATTTGCATGTGCATTTTCAGAAAATGAATATGGACTCGCTAAAAAAAGTAAAACTGATGTAATAAAATGAAATGACTTGTAAAATTTAAAACAAAAAAGCAAGAATTATTCATAGAAAATTTAATCGTCAAATATCTAATCAAACTTTAAACAACTGAATAATAATGCTGACAGATTCCCTAAAGTTTGGATTTCAGGATGCTGATGACTACAGAACCAAAAACTTAACATTTGTACATTATTAAAAATGAATTAAAACAATTTTTTTAACACACTGAGATAAATTCAATATAATTTATTTCTTTTCAGTGTGCATCTTATAATTACTTATTCAAAATAAAAATAAATACAGAACACTAAAATTTTAAATGTGCCAAAAAATAAGCCCTATAAAGAAACAGCGAGTATATCCAATTTTTTGTCTTGTTTTCCGTACTACCAGAAAAGGTTTTCAAAATAGTTTTTGCGCATGTGTGGAGACTGTGAGATGAATAGAAGCTAGTACTAGTATTGTGAGATACGAAAGGTGCGAGTTCATCTTTTGGCTTCTGGACAGCAAAGCAGTCCTCTTTCCCATATCTGATAATCTTCAATGCTGAAGCGGTGAATGTTGATTTTTCTCAGTCTGCGAAACGCTCAACGGTAATTGGTTGATCGAGGTGATCTGGGGCACGTGCGTAAAAGTTCGTACTTGAAGATCTTAGGGGTGCATGTTTTGGCTTGGCAAGAGCCAAGAGGCTGCTCTCTGGTTGGCGGATAGGTAGTGAAGAAAATGACTCTCAATGGATGCCCAGGGGAGGGATGAATGATGAATGCCTTGTAATAACAAACAACTTTATTAAATTCAAACAGACTCAAATGTATGTGGTAGGAGCGAAATCACCTATCGAACCATGTTAAAATGTTAAATACAAGCTTTGATAATAAAGTTCGGTGAATGAAGTCAAAACGGCTAATCTGGCAACAAACGAAACAAAACGCTGCACATGCGTAGCGGCAGGTGTTGACCATCTCCCCCCACCGTTGTTCAGGTGAGATTCATGTCTGTTTCGTGTAAGACTAGTTTTACAAAGTGCTTGTTTAGTACTTTGGTTCTTAACTGAAAGCAGGAAAATGAACGAACAAAAGATAAATTTAAAGTTTGTTTTAAGCTCGGAAAGATACCAAAAGAAACTTATGCGATGCCGGTATGTGTTTATGAAGATCAAGCATTATCCATGAAGTGTGTGTATGAGTGGATCAGCCATTTTCTAAAAACAGGGAAAGTGTGTTTCTGACAAACCCGTAGCGGAAGACTGGCGACCTCCGTTAGTGATGAAAACATTAAGAAAGTGAGGAAATTAATCAATAAAGATCGTCAATTAACTGTGCGCATGACAGCTGATGAATTGCAGATTAACCGTGAATCCGTGTGACAAATCGTTACCCAGAATTTAGGGATGAGAAAAACGTGTTATTGATATTGACGATATTCCTAACATCCAACGAAACGTGACGAGACTTTTGAACTCCATCCCAAAAGAAGACTTCTTGCAAAGTTTCCAGGACATGTATAGCAGATCTCAGCGATGCATAGCAATTTGAAGAGACTATTTTGAAGGACAGTAAGGTAACTTTCTGTAATATTTCAACTATGTTAATGTTACAGGACTATTCACCAAACTTTGTCAGAGGTTGTATGTACTTATGTTTCAAGGACTACTTTGAGGTACCGACATACTGATTTTGACACGCTGCAAGAAAAATCCATGCTTTTATCTAAAGTCACAGACGCTTATCTGTTCTTCAACCACATTCAGCATTTCATCTTTCACGCTGATTCACCACACCTTTTCCTTTCTCTTTTCAGGTATATTAAATAGCAATTCTGTCTTACGTATGTCACGGCTCCTTCACAAGGCGAAGTTTTCAGTCTAAATAACGTCTTAAAAAAGTTCCAGATATTCATCAGAGGGGAAAACACGCGAGAACCCGCTATATCAGAAAAAAAAGAAGAAAATTCCATATCTAGCTAAGCTATTTCTAATGTAGTGCATGCCAAAAAATCAATTTAATTACTTGAACTATAGAAAAACAACTTGAAATGTTTCAAAGTAATTTCGAACTATACCTTACACAAAGCGATCCTATTTTTTTCAATGTTCATTGACTTTTCCCAGAGTTAGCGAAGCTATGGGGATATGAGGTCGAAATATTAACTTTTTGTCAAAGAAGAAATCTAAAAAAATTGATTTTGTTAATTATGTTAGTTAAAATATTATTGTAATGAACTTCATCATCAGGATAAAATTTCTTTTGACTGTTGAAGTGGACACATAAAATCTGCGTCAAAGAAAATTTGAAATGATTTTCATTTGTCAAATTAATAATTTTATGTACTCCCTGTTGAAGTTGTCTCTCAAAAATATTCACTTCTTTGCCATGCATAAAATTTGTAGGTCGTCAACATATTCAACACTTCAGATAGAGGGATGTTCGAAATGATCTTATTAACTTTTACAAATTATAAATAGAATGCCATTTAGAACACCTGCTGTGTGTATCACCCGCTCTTTTTGGATAAAAGCATCAGATAAAGTCAAATCACAACTTTCGCTCTAAAAAATCTATTTTCTAAGAAATCTTTGGAAAAAAATTGACAAGTTGCAACTTAATTCAGAATCATAAAAATCTTTCTAGGAATACACCATACCTCTACGTTCGGTATTGTCTTTTCAATATGGAGAAAAATAGAAGCAAGTTGTTTGTTTTGCACAAAAGCATTTCTGCGAAAGTAAAATCATCTAAAGTAGATCTATGTTGTTGGAAACAACACTGAAAGGATGAAAAAAGGCAGTTTCTTCTAAAATATATATTGATTCTATACAAGCAATTCGACCAAAGCAATTGATTAGTAATTTGTAGAATTGGTTAGATTATAGCTAGTATTGGTAGAATCTGTACCGGGTTTTAAAATAGGAATAATGATAACATATTTTGATGAATGAGGTAAAATGTATTCCTTCCAGATTCTACTGTAAAATTTTGAAAGGTTTTTATGAGAATATCTTTAAAAATCTTTTATGAGTTTCTAAGTGTCATATCTTGCCCAGGAGATCTTTTTGCACACGAGAGTGATAGGGAATTCTAATTCGTTGAAAGTAAACTCACTTCTGTATATCAAATTGTGTCTTGAGATAAATTTATATTCTGTTCGGCATATTGGCAAGAGAAAAAAACTATTCAATTGGTTATGTCCTTTAGAGATGAAAAAGGCTGGTTGTAGCATTCCAAAACTGGAATTTTGGAATATTGCGTATATAATTACTTACTGGAAACGGCACTGTTGTTATTATTCACATATCTAGTCCGGAAATCCTTTTGAATCTTTCTCTATATTTATCTAAAAAGTCTTTTGTAATGCTTGTAAGATAAAAAATTTATTGTCATTCGAAATCTTAAAAATATTGTATGGACTTCTTTGATTCTTATAAGCATCTTCATTCCTTATTCCACCACTGTGTATAAGACATTTTTATGGATATATATCAGAGCTTTCTATCAACAAATTTGTTATTTTTTCAGCTACATTACTATTGTCCGAATGAATCCCATCATCTGTTATACTTTTAAGAGAGGAGAAAAGAGACCAATATCAACTGTTTATAAACATACACTGCTTGACAATGGCTAAGGAAAAAGTGGTTTATGCAAAATTGCGTCTCAGATAGCTGACCAATAAAAGTAAGTTCAGGGAGCGTGGTAGACCAGGACTCGTTATCAGTATCAAAGACAGTGTATTCAAGCTCATGATTCATACGAATGTTCATGCTGTTTAATGTTTGACGAAAGTAGTGCTGGATGTTATAAAAGTTTCTTCCCTGAAATTATGTTTGGTTCTTGCAATAATTAAGAGCAAAATGTCAGCAACACATCATTTGAGTGACTTTGATCGTGATCAAGTAGTTGGACTACTGGAAGCAGATTAAAGTGTCATCACTGTAGCTGCTACAATAGGTGTATTAAGGAGCATCATCTCGCGATTAAATAAGATTGCTGAAGGTGGAAATGCTTTACGAAATCATGATGAGGGTCAAGGTAGGAACACCACACCTTCAAAGGATCGCTATGTAGCCCTCGTGGCAAAAAGGAACAGAAATTTCACTCCTAGCCGGACAGCTGCAAGCCTTGCAACTGCTACCGGTATGCATATTTCAGCAAGAACCATCTCACGGCAATTAAAATAAAGTTAGTTTGTATGCACGGAAGCCTGTTCGTTGCATCTTACTTCAATCACAAAATGTTCGAGAAAGATTACGCTGGTGTAAGGAACATGTTGGTTGGGATCACCAAAATCGATCCAGATAGATGTTCTCCCACGAATCTCATTTCAGTGTGAAAAGTGATTCTGGCCACCAATTACTGTGGAGAGAGGATGGAGCACGTTATGCACAAAAATTTGTTTGTAAACGTGATCGGTACGGCCCAGGCGTGATAGTGTGGGCAGGCATCCTGCACAATAATAGATCGCCCCTTTGCATCTTTGAGCGAAGATGCGTTACATTGCAACAGTATTGCCGACAGATTGTTCTGGATAATATTCGTATTTATAGGGGTGTTGTGTAGGTCCTGATTTTCTGTTTATGAACGATAATACGCGACCACACAGAAGCGTTGAGGTATCGGACACACTTCAAAGTGAAAATATTCTCCATATGCAATGGCCTGCTTACTCTACGGACCTAAATCCTATTGAACATACCTAGGATGCTCTTGACAGACGTGTTTCACAAAGAACCATCCTTCCCTGCACAGTGCAAGAGCTCAAAAACGCATTGAGACTGGAGCGGGACAATATCCCTGAAGGACTCCTCGATAGTTTAGCGAAGAGCATGGAGAACAGATGCAAAATGTGCATTAAGGTCCATGGTCAACACACATCTTACTAAGGTACTGATGTATGCATCATTCTGACCTGAAGATCAATTTTTTGTGGCTGTATGGAAATCATCCAAGAAGTATCTTTTTTTATTTTTAAATTTTTAAATCTTCCATGTGACGATATCTGTACCATTTTGCACTATAATAAATGCACATCGTCCCTACTAAATATGTACATAGTTTCATTTCTTCAATCATTGTCTATTCTTAATTATTCTAAAAAACGTAACTATTTCTTAGCAATTGTCAAGCAGTGTATGTATTTCAAGTTAAGGCATTCTGTTCATTACTCTGTTTTGAACAAGATTCAAAACACAAGATTCAATGCAATTTGTAAGGGATTACTATTGTATAGGTATGGATCTACTTGAAATATCTAAACAGGTAAAACTAAAAGTGAGCTTATGCCAAGTCAATGGAATGAAATGTTTTTATAAGTAAGTGGAAATAAGTGTTTCGATTATTGTTTAAAGGGAAAAATTTATTATCAATCAATTCAATCTTTCCTATTCGCTTACCTCTCGGGCTGTTTTTTCCCTCGATGAACCTCCAAGCAATATAAGACATTTGAGAAATCAATGGAGTATATTATTGATGTTGTGCGTTAGATGGTAAGTATATATAGCAGAATATTTTTAAGATTGTGTGTTTAATATTAATTTTGAAAGCAATTACTTGTAACGTTGTTGGTAAATACAGTTAAGTAACCGGGAATTTTTTTATGAGCTGTCAATAAAGCATCAAACCACTTGCTTTTTGTGTATTTCTTTTTCTGAATGTATTGCAATAGTGAGTTCTAGCAACATCTCTGTTGAGTAAATTTCTTGGAAGGCAGCAGCATTGGGATTATTTTTATTTATAATGTCTTTCAATTCAGCAATTTAGTTTCTATATCCTAAACAATTCGAACAAGTTATGGAGGCTATGGTTGAAAAACTATAAGAAACTGAAAATAAAACCCTTTCTGCGCTTCAGAGAGGATTTAGACAAATAATCGTTTGTTAACATTTTACCATCGTCTGGTAGACATATTTTTAAAGTATCATCCTCAGGACTAGTTCATTTTATCATTAGGATTGTGTTTTCCCCCAAGGATATCTTCTTTCATCTCTCTTTGCCTGAGTATAGCTGCAAGATACTTTTTTTACAAAGCAAGCTTTCCTAGAAATATTCAAATTGTTTTGTGGAACACAGATAGTCCTAGATCATTACAAACTGCATGTTTAGAAAGTTAAGTAATACGTAAGATTTTACTATTCATAGATTGTGTTGAGGTTCATTGGTTGAATTTATGTTGAGCTGATTCTGTAAGAAGTGGAGGGGTAGAATTTGTATTCGAAATTGTACATTGTGTGTTAGAGAAGTTTGTATAATTGTTTTAATAGCAGAGGTATTTCTGAGGTGTTCATTTTAAGAACAGTATAATTTGTTTGAATGAGTTTATTAATTTTTGTTTTTGTTTTGCTATTGTCTGATAGGATATGCCAATTATATTGTGTTAGGTCTGCCACTATTTTCCGTGCTTCATTGAATCAGATGTTTTGATTTATTTTGAAGATTTGATCCCCCCCCCCCAGATGGGATCAATTCCAAAAATATGCTAAGTGGTCTCCTTTACAATTGACCCACATTGACTGCGCATCGCATTTTCTGCAATAGTGACTGGTGTTAAAACAGCAAACACAAATTTTCTTTCCATAGCCAGACAAAACAGAGTGTGCAAACCCTTGACATCTAAAGTAGCCAAAAGCATTTGCCGTTTGAAGCATATAGCCGCTTAGAAAAATTTCGATGAACTATTTTTATAGACTTGGAAAGTGCGTACGTATTTAGCGTTAATATTAAATGTTTAGTCGGTGCAATTGACCATCCCAACGAGTGGATGTCTATTGGACAGCGCAAACATTTTGATCTTTAATAATCTCGAGTATATATCGCACTTTCTGTTTCAACACATTAAATCAAGTTCTGATGTGTAACTCCTCACGATAAAGTTAATGGGGAGTAACTAAAACTTTATTATATTTCTATTTTTGAAATGAAAACTTCTTTAGCGGCGTTGGGCACTTTTTGGTAGGGGAAAATCTTATGGGTTCGCGTCACCGACATGCTCTGACTGGCGCACGCGCAGTGTGCTGTTCGCCTTGGACACTTTTTGGATGGGTGAAATCTCGTGTGTTCGCGTCACCGACATGCTTATAGCAGTATATCTGTAGCTATACAGCTAACATATAGTTCTGTGTATATCTTATAAGTGAAATTGAATGGATTTAGGGAAAAGTTCAATGTGTATATACTGTGCATTGCTCGTTGCGATTCCGAGAATGAGCAATACATATTAATGGTTGCCGTTTGTATTTCGCCTGGAAAATCTATGATACAGATACAACAATTTTTATTCGAAAATTTGATGATTTATACAAAAGAAGGTTCTGAAATACTCGAAAAAAGATTTGGCGAAAAATATATAATGTACCGATGATTTTAAGTTGAGACTTCAATATTAACTTTGCAGATGATAAAAACCTACCACTAATTGAATTTCTAAATGAAACAATTTAAATATGTCCAATGATCGAAAACTCAGTACTACAAAATATAAAACGACGATCGATGCGGTTTTTACGCGATACTTAGACAAATTTAAAACAAACATTTTCCTTTTTTACTTTAGTTACCATAAGCCTGTTGTATCTTTTTTGGAAACAAAATGAAATAATTGAAAGCACAAAAAGTCTAAGTATTGTTGAAGTTAATGATGCAAACAATTAAAATAATGTTAAAAATCAAGTACATTGAAATTTAAGTAAATACAAATACTATCCATAAATAATATGATTGTATATTAATTGTTATTTCAATTGAATTGTATAAATATTTTGTCATAATCTTGTACAGCCCGTAATATATTTGAATAATAAAAAACCATATAAACATGTGCATTTAGTTGTTGCTCGGAGTGTCAATAGATGTGAAAACTAGATTGATGTTGATAATTTTAATTCAAATATTATGAAATTTTAAATTTTAATACTAAAAGTTCTAAGTTTTCACTTCTATCGGCAGTCTCTATAACTGCCAACTTTTTTTAATTTCATAATCTATTCTGCTTGACTTTCTGATGGCACTTTAATTATAATATCTCCAATATTCCGTTTCCCAAAATGTCTGATCCTCCCCCCTATTTCTAAAATACTCTTGCGGATGAGAATTTCAGAGACGCTTTTTAATGAACCTTTATTTTTTAAATCACATATTTCATCACACATATCATTTATTTGTACTCACCATTGATTGAGCGCCAAAAAAATTGACTTTGAATGGTGTTGCATCTAGGTTTCCTTCAGGGTACGCAGAAGTTGAAAGATTAGGAGATGAATTGGACCCTCTTGACTCCATAGGAGGCAAATCATTTGTCCTTTTTGCTACCTCCATAATAATGCTATTTACATAAATTATTATAAATTCCATTGAGGTTCCAGCCAGACTTCAACTACCCACACTTTTCTGACGTGTCCAGTGTTACCACCGAAGAATACGGAAAGCCCTTGTAACGTCCTCAGGAAGAAACACAAATCCAAAGCTGGAGCCAAAAATTCTTTTTCAAAATGGGCGAATCTCCGCAACTTAATCATTTGCAACCAAGGTCCTCATCTTCTAAAATATTTTAAGCAGAATATACCTCAAAGCTGCCAACGATGGCGTGGACCTTCTTCCTCAAGGGTTCTTTCCCGAGACCAAAGAGTGTCTCTCGGGGAAGAGGTTATAAGGGTAGTACTCAAGGCTCTTAAAAGCTAGAGCTAGGGCACGCAGAGAATCGGTATTGATATGCCACAGGTCTGCTGTTTGTTAAACTTTTTCTGTTTTGAAATATTTTTATTTTTTTAAAAAACACGAACCAAATATGTGTCTAAAAACCGATGAAAACAAAACCATACGTAATACATTTGTGTACATTTTAGAAAAACTTTGCGAAATATTTACACAAAAATGATACACATAAATTTCCCTTAAAAGCAAAATTAATTCATTATAAAAATAAAAGTGAGTCAGAAGGGGGAGTAATAGAATAATCAATGGGTTCCTCGGGGTTGTGATGTGTTCCTTCTTAGCTAAAGAAAGTAAACCCTCGAAGATCGGTAATCGTAGAATACAGCGTGCTGGTACTATTGGCTTTGAACATTTCTTTGTGAATAATTTTTCCTGCATCACCTAGTTTCATTTATGACCATTTGGATGAGATTGCTATTCGGTATAATTAGGATTAAGTGCTCTGTTTTCTTCACTGGCAGCATCGTCTATGAGTGATATCCTTCCCTTTCTTGGTTCGACTGTTAGGGACATTAGACCAGTTGGAAAATTATTTCCTCATCAGAGTCATATGACATGCTATCATTTAAATTAACAGTCATCAGCCATCATTTCATTATGGATTTGTCGGGCATTGTAAATTTCAATTACATTCACTTAATCACACTGCGGGCCTCTATCTTCTCCATATTTAGTCTTAACTCAATATAAGGCTTTCTGAAACAATTAAATCAACATTTATAGCTTTAATTTACAACATTATGTATACAAAGATTAATTAATATGCGAAATAAGTTTTAACCAAATATCTTCTTTAGTTCGTACTAATAATTAAAACTTTGTAATGACACCTCATATACACATATGAATAAATATACGCATAACGTATATTCTAGAGTAGGGGGTCGACAACCTTTTAGTTGTGGCGTGCCAAACCAATCTACCAATATGATTCAGCGTGCTACGCAGTAGAATATTTTTGTAACAATTCGATTTCCGCAATAATGTATGCAGAATTATAGAATGGTAGTCAATAATATAGATTTACAGCTTTATTATGTATTAATTTTGCATCATTTAAAGATATTTCTTGACATAAAAATAAATAGCATGAAATATAATTATTTCTTCAATAAAAATATAAAAATTAAAACTCTACATATATTATGTGTTTTTAAACATATTTATTAAAATAAGAAACATATACAACATAAAAAATAAGCATTCCCTTCATTATAGTTAAATAAAAAGATAAATAAAAATCTTAATGCGAACCTAGTGCTTGCGCCACTCTACTTTCATATTGCAAAATTAAGAGTATAACTTGTGATTTTCAATTTGAAGCGATTTTGAGCATTCAGTTGTTAATCAATTTCTTTGTGGACTCAAAATATTTTTCCTATGAGGAACGATTTTTTTATTTAGATATGTAGAGCCAAAAGCGGAAAGTAGAGTTCAATTAAATCTTCCAGCAATGACATTCAATTATTTACAACATAGCTGTTATATTTCATCTTTCAGAATTTTTTCATAATTCCGTAAATGTCTATTACTCCGAAGATGTTTGTCGAATAAAGTCCATTTCAAATTTATTGACTTCCATCCACTCAAAAATTGACAAATTTGTAGAGTAGTGCAGAGTGCCACTGAGAATTGTACGGCGGGCCACATGTGGCAAGCGTACTATAGATTGCCGACCCCTGTTCTGGAGTATAACGCGCCCTTTTAATACACAAAATTACAATCCAAAATTGCGTGTATTATATAAAAATGAATATAAGAATGATAGATTAAAGGGAAAAAAAGGAAAATCTTAACATGAAAAAGCTAGATTTCTATGCGTGACCAAATTCTGTTTATTTAAAGGAATTGGCATACATATTGTGGTGGCGGGGTCCTACCGGGGACCTCGCTCACTCTGCCCGGCGCGTCTCTAAGTGTGGGAGGAAACATAGCATCACCAACAAACCACATAATAACAAATATATTTATTCAAGTACTAACAAACACTTAAACAATCACAAGTTTAACTATAAGAAGAAACCTAGGAGTGATTCCTAAAACGTCGATTAATCCTAATACTCAATTCTAAGTAAACCCGACTACCAGAAATGGACAAGGAGACGATCACTAACTAACCTCAGGTCGGTACTGAATCTACTATCTTCAATCGTCAATCTAACAATTTACTCTTATAATTTATACCTATTAAAGGCGCGCTAAGTTCATGAAGTAATTCTCCGATATTTAACTTACGTGACAGCTTGGCGGCTCCTTCTCCTCTTACATTTACAAAACCTATATATATAGACTTTATATAGTCGAACTAATTAACATATATCTATCTCGTGTTTTTCCCGAAAAGGCTGTGAATTAGTATAAATGCTAACCCCAAAGTTTCCCAAGAGGATTAATTCGGAAATCTCGCGAATAGCCCCGTCACAATATACAAGTACATACAAATACGTGTACATACTTGTACATACAAATTTTAAATATCGGATCACATTATAAGAGCGTCATTTTACTTTTTCAAGTAGAGTTAAATTATTCCGGACCCTAAATCAACTTCATCAAATCAAAATTGCCTTAAAGTTTCTACTTTTTTTATTTGCATTTTTTTTTTACCACTTTAAGGCAAGTAAATGTGTGACGGGGCTATTCGCGAGATTTCCGTACTAATCCTCTTGGGAAACTTTGGGGCTAGCATTTATACTATTTCACAGCCTTTTCAGGAAAAACATGAGATAGCCATATGTTAATTATTTCGACTATATAAAGTCTAAGTTTTGTAATTGTAAGGGAGAGAAGGAGTTGCCAAGCTGCACGTAAGTAACGCCGGAGAATTACTTCACGAACTTAGCGCGCGTTTGATAGATATAAATTATAAGAGTAAATGGTTAGATTGATAATCGAAGATAATAGATTCAGTACCGACCTGAGGTTAGCTAGTGATCGTCTCCTTGTCTATTTCTGGTAGCCGAGATTACTTAGAATTGAGTATTAGGATTAAGCGACGTATTAGGGAATCACTCCTAGGTTTCTTCTTATAGTTAAACTTGTGATTGTTTAAGTGTTTGTTAGTACTTGAATAAATATATTTGTTATCATGGCATTTGTTGGTGATGATATGTTTCCTCCCACACTTAGAGACGCGTCGGGTGGAGTGAGCGGGGTCCAAAATAGGACCCAGACACCACAAATGTACTGTGTGTTTCTTGTTAAAAGGTTTCAGGGGTGTTAATTTTGTCTCGCGGGGTGAAAATATAAAAAAATTTCAAACAGGCATATTTCTTTTAAATTTAAATTAAATAATTCGAATCTTTTATGCATTATTTACAAAGGATTATGGTTTCAAAAAAATTTAAAAAGTTTGAAATATAATCATAATTTTAAAAATTATACGCATATGCAAATAAGAAATAATTTTGTAATAAATATTAAGTAATTTTTGCGATGCACACGCTATTTTCTAAAATAGTAGCCTTTGATGTATAAAACTTTATAGAGTTATAAAACGTATCATACTCTTTAAACCCCACTAATTTAAGAATAATATATTTTTTTTCAAAATATTTAAAAAATATTAAAAATTAAAAAAAATTTGAAAATATAATTTTTTTATTTTTTAAAAAATATAATTTTTTTTTATTTTTTAAAAAATATAATTTATTATTCTGTTTTTTTGAAAATACTACAGTGTAATAAGGATTCATTTAACTTTATAAATCAACTTTTTGCTAGTAATTAAAGCTACTATTTTAGAAGATAGCATGCGCAACGTAAAATGTAATGAATATTTTTTATGGATATATTTATTATTTTCATATGCTTATAATTTTTTAAATTATGAATGTATTTTAAACATTTTACGCTTTTCTGAAGCCTCATTCCTTTATAAATAATGCGTAAAAGATTTGAGTTATTTAATTTTAAGTACAAAGAGTTAAATATATTTGAATATTGTTTATATTTTCAGCCCTCAGAGAAAGTTAACACCCCTGAGATCCTTAAAATTTATCCATTCTAGAAGCTTTATAGGATCTAGCTCGAAACTCTTTCTTATAGAACGGGCAATTTGTTACTTCCTTAGGAAAAGTTCATTTAATATTTTTGGCATGTTTATTTTTACGTTTTCAGCTTTCTTCCACTCACGTATGGAGCTTGCACCTACACCAACCATCCTTGCTGTGGTACGACTTCTATTTTCTTCCACAAATTAAATGACTTTACAAATGAAATTAGCACTTCATCTGTTTCGTTTGACAAGACCCATATTTACTGATAAAACTAGCTCTAGGTCAGATGAATTTCAATTAAAGTAAATGCAATTTACTAAAGCCTATTATGTTCACTTGAATGATTGGAGAAGAGAAAGACTTAAAGCACAATGAATTTTTTCGGATCGGAAGTGCTTTTTACACCAATTATATCCCCCTTTCTTAGGAAATCTAGAACAACATTTATATACGCATCTGCATTGCATACAGTCCACCTTACTTGCAGAATTATTTACTCTCTCAAGTATCTTTCCCTATGTATATATATAAAGAAATACATTACATACACACACATATATATATATACACTGGTGTCCAAAAGTTAAGCAGAATTGATAATTATGTGAATAAAGAAAGAACTGTAAATCAGAATGGCGGGAAATGTGATATGCGAGTGTAAAATGGTTATAAAATAAGGAAGCAAATCAAAAGAATGATAATAATTAATTTTATTATCCAAAGTAGCAGTTTAAAAGAAAACTGAGCCTTGCATGGATTCACACTTTAAAGAAAAAAACGAAAGACAACATTAAATGAAATACTGATGCTGCAGTTTAATAAGGCGTGTGGTCACCTCTGACAGCCAGGCACGCTGCACAGAGATTTACCATACTTGCTATGAGATGATGAATAAGTTGTGGACTCAAACGGTTCCAAACTTCTTGGAGAGCTCTCTTCAGTTCTCTAACGGAGCTTGGTGGGTGCTAAAGGGCTGCAATTTGTCTTCCGATCATATCCTATACATGATCGATAGGATTTAAATCAGAGGAGTTCGCAGGCCACGACATGCGCTGGATGTTTTCCGTTTCAAGGAAGTCATCAATCAGCACCGCTCGGTGACATGGCACATTATCATCCTTGAATATGAAGTCAGGACCTACAGCACCTCGAAACACACGAACATGAGGCTCAAGAACTTCGTCTCTGTATCTTTGAACAGTCAAAGACCCCGTGTCAAGGAAATGGAGGTCTGTGCTGCCGTCCTTCATGATGGCTGCCCATACCGTTACTCCCAGTGATGGAAAATTATGTCTTTCCGTTATATTTCTTGGTTCAAAACGTGTTCCACGTTCTCTCCATATCGTTACCCGCCGAGAATCACTACTCAGAAAAACCGGGGCTCCTCACTGAACATCACATTGGCCCACTCTCCCACGCTCCAATGTTGATGTTTCAAACGAGCGCGTTTATAAGCAGACGTGAGGGGAATGCAAACTGCTGGTCTTCTGGCATACAGGCCAGCATGATTGAATCTCCTGTAAACAGTTTGTCTCGAAATTCGTATTCCTGTGGCAACTGTGAGCGCCAAACCCAGTGCTCTGGCAGTACTGCCCCTCTGACGTCGCGCACTTATTACCAGATATCGGTCTTGGCGAGGGGTTGTGACTCTTGGTCGACCTGATACTGGTTGTCGGGTAACATCTCCCGTTCTTTGAAACCTCTGCCACAATCTTGAGATCACAGACTGGTCCACATTCAGAATTTGAGACACTTTGGTTTGTGATCGTGAGGATTCCAGCATTCCAACGATTCTTCCTTTCGTAAACATGTCCAATTGGCGTCTTTGTGCCATCATTAACCTTGTTTGAGGGTTAACAACGTTCCTTCGCACAGCAGTTGCACGAAACTTGTCTGAACTGCCTATGCTGGGTGAATCGGTTTCTCCGCGTTCCGACATGCGCCGGTGTTTCGTGAAGGGCGTAGTCGACTGAAAAATTTTGCATAAACCCAATGTTTCTTCTTCACCCAATTAATATCCGCAAGAAATTTGGAATAATTTTATGAATATTTACTCCATGTTTTTCGCATTTTACGATTTATGCTTAACTTTTGGACACCAGTGTATATATACATATATAAACCAGGATAGAGAGGTCAAAAATTATCTGCACATATTATTCAATAACTTATTTAAACAAAGATAGGTGAGTAGCTTTAATATTATCTTTCAACCTAATATTTCTTAGCAATACATTCTTGTCAAGTAAGTCACAAGCTTTCATATAACTTTGAGAAGGTTTCCAGTTCGTCTTAAAGCCACTTTTGCACAACAACCCAATGTGGCCGCGGTAGCCAAGTGGTCTAGGCATCGGATCATGGCTAGCGTGTCATGAGTTCGATCCCAGTACCACTAAAAGATCCGCCGTGTAGGGGAGCGATGCACGTTAAATCTGTCGAGAGCTCAAACGTCCTCCCATTGGTGTGGTGTGGTAGTTAGGAGAGGGGGTTCCAGCTCAGGTGTCGTCCGCGTCACTTGACCATGGTTCAAAATTGCGCGGACCGTCACCAAAAGCCCTCGTGTTGCTAATCAGTGCGACGTTAATATTCACTCACTCACGCACAACAACCCAAACGTCTATGTTTGGTTAAAATTTAATTGGCATACAAAATGACTGATGTTTAAGGGAGACACAATACATCATCTTTTGTGGCTTCCCTGTCCGTCAAAACCATCTTTCGAGCTGAGTTTGCTGAATGTTGTCTTATGTGATCGAGATTGAAAAACGTCTATCTCCTTCTTTTTCTATACCGCTTGTACGACCATTTTAGACTTTTTGATAATGAGCAAAAAAATTCGGATACAAAAAACTGACCTCGTACCGTGATGAATATTAATTCTTTTATACATTCAGACAACAAAGTTTGAATATCTCCTTATTTCTCTTGGACGCTAACTGATTGCATAACTGGCATACGAGGGTGATTCCAGAAGTACCCGACCCAACAAAGAAAACACAAAGATTTTGGAAACAATATATTTATTTTTCAACATAATCTCCTTTTAGGTGTATACACTTTTTCCAGGGATGTCCATTAAGTTCTTTTTATAATAAGAACTGTCTTGCTCCTCAAAACAGCCGTTAACTGCCGACATCATTTCTTCATTGTTGGAAAATCTTTGACCACTGAGACATTGTTTCAAGTTTGGGAATAGAAAATAATCCGAGGAGGCTAAATCTGTTGAATAGGGTGCATGAGGTAGCAATTAAAACTTTAATTCAATAATGTTGGCCATTGTAAATACGGATTTGTGAGCAGGTGCATTGTCTTGATGAAAAATCACTTTCTTCTTAGACAAATGCGGTCGTTTGTGTGCTTGATTTCTTCGCTCAAGCGTTGCAATAAGTTCGCGCAATACTCTACTTTGATAGTTTTTCCTTTTTCAAGATAGACAATGACAATTATTCCTTGCGCATTCCCGAAAAATCAACGCCATGATCTTGCTGCAGATGGAACGGTCTTCGCCTTCTTTGGAGGCGGTTCTCCCTTTTCTGCCCATTGTTTGTGATTGTTCTTTTGTCTCGTGTGTGAAGTGATGGACCCATGTTTTATCCATGGTTATGAAACGATGCAAAAATTCTGCTTTGTTACTGTGAAACTTAGCTAAACACTCAGTTGAAACATCTTCACGACACTGTTTTAGCTCGAGTGTGAGCAAACGCGGGACCCATCTTGCACACATCTTTCTCATGTCCAGATAATATGCAATGTACCACACTTTTTGAAATACCTGCTAGTTCACGCATTTTCAGTCGACGATCATCCAGTACCTCGTTCGGATTTTCTTCACCATTTCTGGTGTCGTCACCTCATTTGGTCGACCACTCTGCGATGCTCATCTTGGCAACTAGTGCGATCTTATTTAATCTCTACTGCCGAATATTTTACTGATGTAAGCGAAGGAGCAGACTCACCCGGAGTAGAATGTAGTTCAGCTTTTATATTGGTTGGGCTGAGGTCTTTCAAATAAAAGTATTGTATCACATAACGATGACCAATTTTCTCCATTTTCACAAATTCACTGAAAACGTTCACTACTGATGGCTGTCAAACAAATACTAAACAACGTGGCGTCTTGAAACTTGAAACATATACTTTGTAGATGTTGTTACTTTCTTATACAGTGATATTTTTTAAACAACTACCACCATCTATCGGTCAGACCGGGTACTTATGGGACCACCCTCGTATTTATGCTGAAATAGTTTGGCAAATGACATGATCGTAACAGCATTCAGCATGCAACCCCACGCATCATGGTTCAAAAGTAAGAGGTCCATCGCCAATAGCTCTCGAGTAGCTTTATAGTGCGCTGTGACTCTACAGGTACATGATCACAACGCCTGCTTGCGAAGATGGTACTGTGAAAACTTTCAAGGTTTATTATGGTGAAAGTATATTGATAATTTTTTGCTTATATATCCGGAGTGAGAGAGAGAGAAAGGCAGACTGTTTAAATACTTGAAGCAGGTCTACTTAAGTACAAATTGTATGAGACTTCAATGTAAAGCCCACTACTGTGTAAATTTATGAAAGTTTAATGAGATAGAATCTGTAAAAGGAAGGGATGGAGAAATCACCCAAAAGTCATGGCGATTAATGAAGAACGATATGTGCCCATTAAAAAGAGACATAAAAAGAATATAACAATTTTTCAGCTGTCTCATGAGTTTCACGCAGCCACAGAAACTCAAATGTTACTGTTTCTACTAGGTCATATGCGAGATATCTATATATGAACGAGTGAGTAAATGTTTATTACCATCACATTATAAAACTAAACCAGTTCTATTGGTGATGGATCTCGTTGTTTTAATCCATGGTAAAGCGACGAAGACGACACCTGAGAGTCTATGTATGAAAATATCCTCTTTAACGCAGAAAGAAGAGCCGCTTATAGCGTGGCACAAATAACATTGATATCGGAGCAAGGCCTTTCTTCATTGGAAGACTACTATTTACTGATAAATCCAGATTTAGCCTAACCATTGATTTTCGACTTACCTTCATCTGGAGGAAACCAAGATCTTACTGTACGGTATATCCTACAACATCCCAGAAAGACAGATCAGTATGTAGACACAGTTTTGATGATTAGTTGGACAGACTTCCTGCCTTTAACAAAAGCTTTGTGACTGTGCTGTTAGATATTGGAATGAAATCTTCGAACTCTTTGTTTACCTTTTCAGAGCTACAATTAGCTCTGATTTTGTTTTTATGGATGGTAACACTTGCTTGCATAGTGCTCGTTTGGTGGATGAATTTCTGGAAAGTAAAGATATTCGCTGGATGGATTGGTCAGCCAGAACTACAGATCTAAATCCCGCGGAACATATTTGATTTGCTCTTGAAAATAGGATTGCTCAATTCGCCTTTTCCCTACCATAACCTTCCTGGAGGAGTAGAACCAAACTGCCTTTTGGATTCATATGTTGTCTCATTCTTTGCACAAATTCAAAATGTGAAAATCATATAACTATAAGAGGTGATCATGCTCTCTATTTTTCTACATTTGCTTTCATTTTGTACCCTCTTTTTTAGATTTCTCTGCACCAATAAATCGTATCAATGATCATTTATGTTTGTGTGTTCCATCATTGTTATAGCATATTTTTTGTGTTATACCAACCTACGGAAATTCCTAATTTTATTAAAATCTTTTCAATACTTTTCGAGATAATCAAACAGAAGGCAGAATTCTATTAATTTTGAATATTTATGTATTTAGCATATAATATAAATAACTAATGCTATTTTAAAATTATATTTTTCTTTTCTTGTTAATTTCGAATAAGGCTTTTCACTACGAAAGCTCCATTTTAATTTAAGCTAACTCAAAATTTTCTTACTTCGAAAAAGTTTATGTAGTAAATTTTTCAAACTGTTTATATATATATATAAAATAATACACCACTTGATACAACTTAATTCCCTTTTTAGTAAATACTATCCTGCTAAGCTTTCACGGTTATTTTTCTAAAAAACTCTTTCGACAAGTTAATGCACTTACAAGGATAAAACAAAAATATAAAATTTTGCAAAAATTCAGAAAATAAACAATGCCATCTGATGTTTCAAAAACAGAATAAAGTACAAAGAAGCGAAGGAAATCATTTAAACTACTAGAAACTACTAATCAAATTGTAATTTTTAGAAGCTATCTAGAATTTCCAGGACAGCATAACACACACACACACACATATATATATATATATATACTGAATGAATTATACTACCGTATCAAGAATGTATAAGGGCAATAACATATTGCTAAAATACATCGGAAATAGAGATGTAATATAAATTGGTATTTATAATAGAATGAGAAAAAAAGAGGCGAAATGCATTTACCAAAAAGAAGAAATTATTTCCTGAATCCTTCTTTCTTTTCAAAACACATATCCTGTTAGATATCACGTCTTAAAATTTTAATTTCATTCGAATCTAATAAGAAAATAATCAGTAGTTCATGAATTTATTATAAAAGCATAAAATAAATATCACTTGAATTCGGTATCTTATTTTTATACTTCTAATTAAAATTGTATTCTTAGTGAAAATATATAAATTCTCTATTCCGACATAAAGTTAAGGGTTTTGAATTTCAAAGCTTGAGAAGTATTTTTTTTTTCAGAATTCTTAGCGCAATTGAAATAATTCGGAAAATTCTTTCAGTTGTCTGTGTGGGAAAATAGTATACCTGAACGTGTAGAACATTCAAAATAAAAATTTATTTTTGGATATGTTTCTAAAGATATTCATGAGAGAACAAAATAAGCATTTTGGATATGTATGAAATATTAAACAATAATTAATCGATAGCTTTTCAATTCCTTAAATGTTTGTACTAATTTTTCTATATGAAAGGCAGGAAATAAAAGAAGTTTCAGAGAAGTATTACTGTGGTTCTCTCAAAATTCCTGAAGATAAAAGATAGAATAGTGTAAATAAACAGAATGAAAAAGAATTTCACAAGTATCGGTGTTGTGCAAATTATCATTAGTGAAAACCATAGAAAGGAGAAAATATATATTATGCAACACATTTATTTGCATTATTTTTAAAACTACAGTAATTTCATGTACATGAAGTAGATTCTAATGTATTCGACATCAATCTCGAACAAATTTCAAATTTTTTAGAAAATGTAAGCAATTTGTAAAATAAGGGGGGGGGGACATTAGTTAATTTGGATTTTTTAAAGAACTAGAAAACACATTAAAATCAATTAATTAAAAACTAGCTTCCAAAAGGCTTTTATTACTCTGTTATTTAATATCATAAACGAAAAGTAAAGAAATATCAATCAAATTTGCTTTCAGTCACTTTACAATTGATATATAAGTATCATATACAAAAATATAGTTTTACTAGAATCAATGTTTGAAAAACATATTATATTCTGTGCGTGTGTGTAAAGCCAAAACATTATGAATGTCTCCACATTTTTCGATGAACTCGTCCGGATGACGTGGAAGCTACGAGATTAAGAAGGAATGATTTTTTTTTTTAACTGCTGCTGGAGATAAAGTAAGCTATATCATTCTTGTCCTCACTTTTGCGAGTGAGGGAAATGGCGGCTGTTCTGAGAAAATTTGAAAAAGGATAGATTGTAATGGCCTAAAGACTCGGAAAGAGTATCTCTGCAACAGTATAACTGGTAGATTGTTCATGTTCTTATATTGTTAGAACTCTTGCAAAGTGGACAAATAACGATGGATAACAAAGTGGATAAAATCTAGTTGTTGGGCGTCCACTCATCATCAAAGAAAAAGGACGTGGATAATTGTCCTGTTTAGTAAAGCAAAATAGGTGCCAGACAGTGGGTCAGTTGACAACACACTACGATGCAGGTCCAGGTACAAGAGTTTTAAAACATACAGCTCTGGGGAGACTGTTGGATATGGTATTACACAGCAGACGTCCCACTCGTGGCCCGTGTTGACCAAGCGTCATTGCTAACTACACCTAGAGTGGGCTCAGAAACATTGAGACTTGACCTTAAAAAAATGGAGGATAGTTTCATGGTTCTATGTGTGTGTGTGTGTGTGAATCACGATTACTCATTCATCACGTTGATAGTTGCGTCAAGGTGTGCCGTCTTCTACAGTCGAACAGCTGCTCCCTCCATGTACACAGACTGGTGATGGTAGTATTATGATTTGAAGAACGTTCTCATGAGTGACTTTGAGACCCTTAGTTATGGTAAAAAGGATTGTGAAAGTAGTAGTCCATCACGCACATAATTGAGGATCAATCACACCCTTATACAGCATCTGTTTTCCCAACTAAAAATACAATCTTCCAGCAGGACAGCGTCCCATGTCAAAAGTCTAGACTTGAGTTAGAAGGGTTCTAGGAGCCTAAATATGAATTCCAATTAATATCCTGGGTACCAAACTCGACGAATCTTAATCTAATAGGGCACATTTGGGTTTTCATAGAAAGGCAGCTCAGAGATCAAACATCTTCATGTCGGAATATTTCGACTTTACGGACCACTACTTAGACAATTGGTACAACTTGTCTCCAGTCACATACCAAAAACTTGTAGAATCCATGTCTTAGAAATTTGCAGCTGTTTTAAAGGCAGAAAGTGGTGTAACGTGTTATTGAGTAGGTGTTCATAATGTTTTTTGACTCTTCGGTGTATCATAAAGTGTTAAAGTGCTCTTGCCTTGAATATTTAAAATAATATAATTTTCATTGAATATAAAATATTATGATCTTTTCTTCTTAAAGTTGTGACATATTTAACGGGTTGAAATTTCAAATCAACTTAGAATATTAAGAAGAAGAGCAATAAGGATATATAAAGCATATTTAACTCAAGGTAACTTAAAAACTTCATCATCTAGGGGACAGAGACCCAATAAAATGACAAAAACTGATGGGGGGAATTGAAGTGAATTGTGAAGAAAAATACGGAAAGCAGACGACTGACAACTCTACAAATTACAAAGATCATTTTTAACTCGGGAACAAAGATATCTCACCGAACAATACGAAGAGAACTTAAATTTCTTGGGCTTGTAAGAAGACGACCAACATGAAAACTCTATTTGTCACCTTTACATTGATATTTGAAAACATTACATTAAAAATTTGTTATGCTTGGGCTAAATACTACAAAATCTGCGACGTAGAAATGTGGGAAAAAGTTGTATGGACCGATGGGGACCATTTTACTCCTTTTACAAATATTGACAGATAAAGAATTCGTCGAGAACGACATGAAGCTTTTCATCCAAATTACATACAACCAGTCGTGCAAGTTGGAGGTAAGGAATTAATTATCTGGGGAGCATTTGGTCGGAATGAGATTGGTCTCTTTATCACTGTAATGGATATCAGAACAGGAAATAAGTATTTATCTTATCTAGAAAATGGTATTAACCATTAACGTTTCTCAGATGGTGACGGGTTATATCAGAACAACTGTGCTACTATCCATCGCGCCAAAACTGTGTACAAACCTAGTTTAACCATAACCTTAGTGTATTTCACTATCCGAAATGGTCAAAAAGTCTAGAAATTGGAATAATCGAAAATCTGGGAGGTGAATTGGAAAGATATTTAAGTGAGTTGAATAACCTTCCAAAAAATGTCAAAGAACTAAAAATATCACTTCATAACGCATAGTTTGAAATTGCTGTATAGACATGTCAGAAACTTACAACATCAGTTTCACGACGAGTTAATGCTCCAAACAAAGCAAAAGATATGTAGTCTGTAGTAGTTAGGCCAGTATGTTTAATACTGTAATAAGTATTCCTATCTTTTAAAAAGTGTCCCTGATTAGTATCCTGCTCTTAAGCATATAGCGAAAGCAGTCTTAAAAGCATGATTATTTAATTTTGTCCTAATTTCATTTTTGAAGGAAATTTTTCGATAATGATAATACAATCAAGTGTAATACTTCCTTGCAAAATTGAACTGATATTATTCAAAATTAAATCTCTTCACATTCAAAATAATGGTCAATCAATTTAACTTAATAAATTCATAGAAAAGGCGAAATATTTTGTTACAATTTGAATTCAATTTACCTTTTAAAAACTTTTTATTGCAAGTATAATTTGAGATGAGGGGATTCAACTTTGGTTTTTAAAACTCTTAATGCAATGTTTATATTCTGTTTACTTTTTGACCCGTAGATTTTTAAGGTACTAAGACTTTTTTAATCATTTGATTTATACCATTTACAATATTCCTTTCTATATTGTTATTTTTAAATTTAGATTCAATTCTAAAAAATCTCCTTCTTTATAATTTCTCTTTCATTTACACAAGAGTGTCCACCTTTAAATTTTACTTACTTTTGTTTTTCTCATTTCTCACAGCTATTAGACATATATATTCCTCAAATCACAATTCCCTTAACTTTTTAATTAATTATTTTTTTTACCGTTTTTAAATTTTAGGTATATAAATATAGTTTTGATTATATTTTATTTTCCTTAATACTCTGTTACTTATTATTTCCAATTGGTCTGTAAATTGAAAATATGTTTCCAAAAAAACTACAGGACAGTTTTATTCAACCTAATTAGAAATGCATTCTATGTAATTTTTTTAAATACATATTTATCATATTTTTATGGCATACTTAAAAAAGGAGGTTACAGTTAAAAATAAAGTTTTCGTGAAGAAAATAAACCTTTCATTTCAACATTTTTGTTGCTGTAAATACGATGAAATTCAGTTTCAAAAACACATTATTTTTTTTATAATTATTTCTAAAATTGACTTAATTTTAAAATTTTAAATCTGAAGACACAGAAAATTTTTTATAGAAAAATTATAATTTAAACCTTTGAAAAACAGAGAAAAAAGTAACATTTCACTCATTCCATACGCTCCTGTCCAAAATTAAGGTCACAAGCATAAAATCTGTGAGAAAACTGAAGAACTATTTACTGAGTTGCCACGAAATTTGGCACAGAGACGTATTACAATGTCAAAAAGAATATAGCAACACAACAATCTGGAAAATATTTTAACTGTGAATTAAGATACAAGTCATATCAAAAAGTATGAAATCATCCCTAAGAGGGGAGCTACCCTGAGAAATGTCTTTTTCTAGACCATCCAAAACATGTTCAATAGAATTGTGACCCGGAAACCCCGAGGGGCAATCCATATGGTGAATATCCGCTCCATCTTGAAATTCATCAACACTATGAGTTCTGTGTGGCCGCGCATTATCGTCCATAAAAATGTAGTGTGTTCCTATAGCACCCAGTAAAACATGACATAGGTTTCCAGGATCTGATTCCTATAGCGCTGTGAGTTGACAGTGCATGAATCGAAAACGTACAGTGGTATACGACTGCTCAACAATATGCCACCACTTACAAGGATTCCTTTGGCACCAAATTTTCTTTCCAGGTGAAGACTCGACGATAATCACTCTATCTGGAACATTTCGACTCATCACGGAAAAGAACATGTCCCATTCTTGTGGATTCCCCAACTAACGCTTTCATCTCCAGAATATTCGGTCTTTCCTGATGAGTGCAGTCAAAGAGACGCACCAAACTGGACATCTGTCATAAAGGACAGTCTCTTCAAGACGTCTGTTGAGTGTTTACCTGGAAATTCTTCTTTCAGACACACACACAGCAGTGTACGCTTAATGCCAAGTAGCGATCTTGTGCAGATGTCGATGTTCTGTGGTGTACTTGGCCGACATTCCTGGTGGCAATACCACTTGCTTGAAATTGATTCCATAACCGGAGGACTACTATCGGGCCACTTGTAGCCATCGAACCACCTCCGCTTGCGACTACCCAGCTTTAAGTCTGCAAACGGTTCTCCATCTCAAGGGTTAATCTAAACGAATACGAGAAGTCATTCTCACTGCAAACAGACTAAATTGTTTGTTTTAATGCACAGAACTGGAGGCAAAATTCCCATATGTGTGAACGATCTCAATCCAGTAGTTCTGCAAAAACTAACGCAGAACAACATTTATTCCTAAACTGAAGGTTGATATTGTACTACCCATTCTTCAAAACATATAAAATACAAATTCTTTTAGTTTTACTGGATGCATTTTAAAATTATGACGAAAAATTTGTTTCGGACCTTAATTTTGGACATGAGAACATTTTATTTTAAAAACAAAGGATGAATATTCAGAACACTTTTTATTTATTTAACAGTAGAATTTTTCGTTTAGTTAAATGCAATCAAATTAATTAATATGAAGATTAGACATGTAGAAATTAAAAAGACAAAAAAGAAAAGAATTAACTTGAATAAATTAATTCGATATTGCTTAAGACGTAGTAAAATGGAAACAAAATGATATTCATTTGTTCAATTTGAATTTGGAAATTAACACAGCAAAATTAACAGATATTTATTTTCTTACTGTTTGCTAATTTTAATTATTTTCCTAGATATTATAGAATTAAAGGCTGATTTAATAAGTGCTTATATTTACGAGACAAAACGGATGATTTTAAATTCAATATTATTAAATACCTCTTTGGGTAATTAATGTATATTTATCAGTTTTCACAGAAACGATACAAAATGTATTCAATGTAACAAATTCCTTGTTTCACATAAATCGGGAAGAAATATAAAAATTATAACTATTTCGCTAAATTTACTGTTTTGAACAAAAGCACCCAATTAAGTTTAAGATATCTTAACTCGTATAGATTAAAAATATTTTATATATTAAGGTATCCGACTGGTTGCGACAACTTTTTTTTTAAAAAAAAGGAGATACGGGGATTTTTTTATTATTTTTAGATTTGTTAAGTGCATTTTAAGAAAAGTGTGCTAAAATTAAGAAGAGAAAAAGAAATTATTATTACTAAAATGGGAAAAATAGGTAAAAATTGACGAAAAATAGCATAAACGCGGCCCATTCTGCACCAAAGGTTTATAGACAAATTTTCAATTTTTTTCAATCTAATGTGTTGCTATATTATTCAATTTTGAAATGACCTTCAGGATAAGAGATATTTTCTTTTTTATAAAAATTAGAGCACTTTATCTTGGTTACTATATGAAAATGCTTGAAAAGACAGTGATTATATTCACATAAGGGACTGTAAATTTTGTAATAAATCAGTCATTGATAAATCTGGCGGTTAAAGCAATTCTACCAATATACAGAACTTACATAAAAAATTTCAGATAATTCTGTTCAAAACTTTTTAGCAATCACTGACCCCGTTTGATTATTTTTAAAAAATCACAGTTCGAGTAAAACGCGTTTTAAAGTATGACATTTTGCTTAAAGTAATGGCATCTGCTTTTACTAAAACACTTCTACTTTTTCTTCTATTAAACGGAAAATGATAAACTTGGTATTTTTATAAAGTTAATAAGATGTCCCATAAAATAAAATCACAAAATTTTTTTTGTCAATTTTTGGTAAAATCCACAGTTTTAGGGTATTCGGATACCTTAAATAAATAATATTATAAATTGTATTCTTAAATATATTTTTTACAATACCTATATCTGTATTTTCACTTCTAAACTTTCTTTCGATTCAGTAATTTAAGGGAACCAAAAGGTAAAGTTGGCGCCTTAAGACTTTGTTTAACCTTTTAATCTTACCTTTAAATCTAACCCTTTTTAATGTAATACTATGGCTGTTTTATTACGTCATGTATTGTTTTGTGATTTTCTTGCATATTATTTTACTTTGAATTAGATTTACAATAATTTAGAAGCATATTAACGACTAGCTGTTACCCGCCCGCTTCGCTGGGAATTTCATGATGTTTTATAAATTTTTACTGCTTATATATATGTATAAATTATTCATATCTAAGTCCTGCATTAAGAATTCGATTTTATTGAAAAATATACTTATACCTGTAACTGTCGCCTGTTGATAAAAAAAAAGGGGCAGAACTCATCTAATTTGTGTTTTCTAAAAATCTCTGAAATTGAAGCATAGAATGATGTTTGCTCTTTCGTAACCCAAAAACCAAGTGGATTCCCACAAAACCAATTTTCGGTGGATCTCTACTCCGTAAATTGAACATGCAAGCCAAATTTCAAGTCTAAATCTAACAGAAAAAAAAAGTTTTACTATCAATATCTCAGTAATCCCGTTGAGAGCCTTTTTCCAAAATAACCGCTCTTAGCGGATTTCAACTCAACAAAAGAAAAATGCAAACCAAATTTCATTATTATAGTCCTTGTAGCTCGAAAAAAGTAATTTTTTTGTCAATACGTCCCAGTAACCCCCTGCACCCCCCAGAACTTGATTTGCTTAAAATACATTCTTAGAGGATCCCTATTCAACAAAAGAAACATGCTTAACAAATTTCAAGTATATGGGTTTAACAATTAAAAACAGGAATTTTTTTATGTAACTCCTCTTGACCCCTCGCAACCCTCCTTGGGGGTCAATTTTCGGTTTACTCTTTCTTAGAGGAACTCTATTCCATGAAAGGAACATGCCTACCAATTTTCAAGCAGGATGATCAAATAGTTTAAAATGGAAATATTTATCAATTACGCCTCTTAATCTCCCGAAATTAAACTTAGTAGTTGATATTCGCGAAACCCATTTTGTAGCGGTTCTCTACTTTACGAAAGGAATCTGCTTATCAAATGTCAAGACTGTAAGTCTAATAGTTTAAAAATGGGGATAATTATCTATAACGCCACTTGAGCCCCCGCAACGCCACTTCTGGGTCTGTTTTCACAAAACCAAATTTGTAGGGGAATTGCACACTATGAAAGAAATCTGCTTAGCAAAATTTGAAGACTGTGCGTCCAATAAATTAAAAATGCAAAAAAAAAATTATCAATAACGCCCTTTGAACCCCCGCAACGCGGCCTAGGGGTCGATTTTCACAAAACACATTTTTTAGTGTATCTCTATCCTATGAGAGGAATCTGCTTACCAAATTTCAAACTGTGCGTCTAATAGTTTTAAAATGGAAATAATTATTTATATCTGCCCTTAACACCACTTGAGGGTCAATTTTTCCCAAACCTGTTTTGTAGCGGATATTTACTCCATGAAAGAAACATTCCTACCAATTTTCAAGCAGGGAGGTGAAGTAGTTTAAAAACGAAAATATTTATCTAGTACGCCACTAAATCCCCCGCAACGCCATTTAGAGGTCTGTTTTCACAAAACCTTCTTATAGCTGATCTCTACTCTATAAAAGAAATCTACTTATCAAATATGAAGACTGTGCGTCTAATAGTTTAAAAATGGAAATATTTATCTATAACGCCCCTTAAGTCCCGCAACGCCACTTGAGGGCAATGTTCACGAAACCCATTTTGTAGCGTATCTCTACCCTATGAGAGGAATCTACTTACTAAGTTTCAAGACTGTACGTCTAATAACTTAAAAATCGGAATTTCTGACGCCCCTTAAACCCCGCCCCCGCAAACAATTGCTGCTAATTTGAAATTACAAACAGACACTTCAATTTATTTATTTGTATAGATATAGATTGGGATTATAATAACTTTTGTTTAAATGTGACTAAAAATGTAAATAAAAAAAAAAAGAAAGGATTAAAACTAACCGTAAAACTTATCAATTTTTTGTTTCTTGCATTGCTTTTTGCTTATGAAGCCTTGATTTATTATTTTTAAAAGTGCATCCGAAACAGCCGATGCTCTACTTAACTGAACAGTGAGATTCTCCTTTCATAAAAAAAAAAAAAAAAATTATGGCACGTGTCAGCGTATTATCATGTGCGCGTAACACTATTATGTCTCATGAACAGCATCGGTCGCCAGTAACCAAAACAACGACTTCATTAGCTCAGCTTGGCGTTCAATTTGGCGTTCATCTTGGCATTCAGTTTCACGTTCACCCGTATAGTTTCCGTTCCCGTAAGAATACGGGAATAAAATATAGCCTATGTTACTCCCCGTTAATGTAGCTTTCCATTAGTGAAAGAATTTTTAAAATCGCACCAGCCGTTTTTGAGATTAGCCGGAACAAACAGACAGACAGACAGACAGACAGATAGATAGACAGACAGACAGACAAAAATTTTAAAAATTGGTTTTTTGTTATGAGTACCGTATATACTTTTAGCGCATTAAGTAAAAAGCTGCTAATTTGAAATTACAAACAGACACTTCAATTTTATTTATTTGTATAGATTACACTCTCCCGCACGTACTATATACTGTTCGAATTAATTGGTACAAATGGTCAAAAACTACTTTTTCTAAGACCCCAACTTTTAATCATTACATACCTTAAGTAAACAGAAAAATCTCTGTATTTGTACGAAGTATCTCCTGTAGCTGAAATGACCGCTTCAACTCGTCTTGGTATTGACTCCACTAGTGTATAGCTCAAATGTTCTTTAGGTATCCGATTACCCTAAAATTGTGAATTTTGCCAAAAATTGGCAAATTTTTTGTTATGATTTTATTTTATAGGCCATCTTATTAGCTTTATAAAAATACCAAGTTTACTATTTTCTGTTCATTAGAACAAAAACTACAAGTGTTACAGTAAAAGCAGATGCCATTACTTTAAGCAAGATGTACTTTAAAACGCGTTTTACTCAAAATGTGTTTTTTTTTTTGAAAATGTACAAACGGGGACAGCGATCGCTAAAAAAGTAATAGTTAACTGAAATTTTTTGTTTATGTTCTGTATAATATTAGAATTGTTTTAACCTTCAGGTTTATCAATCACTGTTTTTTTACAAAATTTTAAGTCCTTTATGTTAATATAATCATTGTTTTCTTAAGCCATTTCATATAATAACTAAGATAAAGTGCTCTAGTTTTTGTAAAAATTAAAATATCTCTTATCTTGAAGGTCATTTCAAAAATGAATAACATAGCAACACATTAGAGTTGAAAATTTAAAAATTTGTTCATAAACTTTTGGTGCAGAATGAAATCTGGTCCAAGACACAAACTATCTGCACCATGCTACGAGTCTACGCGCCCTCTTGTGTGCGCCCCTTGTGAGCGCCCCTCTTGTGAGCGGGATGCAAACAATGGATCTTCTGAAATACAGCCCTCTCTCAAGAAGCGTTAGGACAATTGTAAAATATATGTACTAGTGGCATCATGCAGCTCACGTAAGAACTGTAAAACTGTAGCTGTCCCGTGTCAACGCAATTAAAGTGTCAAAAAATGATCCTCATTCGTCATTGCGGAACTTTTAAATCAATCTCTGCATAAATTTTTCTAAACATAATTTTATGTAAGCCGAAAATTTGCAAATATCTATGGAAATGTTCGTGCATGCAAAATATGAGGAACACATTCTCAAATTAATTTTCTTAAATATTGAAGCTAAAAAAAATTCTGTAAAGTTGTAATATAATCTGCAATGGGTAAGGCTTTCAAACCGGTAAAACTGAAATTGGTTAGCCGGTTTTTTGTTTAAATTTACTTAACCATAAAAACCCCAATTAAATGTGTTTTATTTTTCATCATCAGAGTCACATAATAAGTGGAATTTGAGTGCCATTCAATTTCAAAAGACGGAAAAAAGACGGTGAGATTTGTTGTCAATCTGCGGTAATTTCTGTATTGTATTACGTTTTTTAATGTTGCAAGATCTGCTGGACGCATTAGTAAAACTAATGCGTTTAACTATTACTAATGTTTTTTCATAATATAATAGTCAAGTAAAACTTAACTATTATATTATGAAAAAACAAGATTTATAAGTTATGCTTTACGTTATTTTTTTTATTTTTTTCATATTGTAAAATATTAATAATAAAGTTAAGTTATTTTTCTTTTTATTTTATATAATTTTCCAACGAAAAACAACTCTAATTGCTAAATTTTGTGATGTATATTTTTTATTTATTTTCCTTGGTTTATAGCTCCTCCGTATTTAAGGTAGGTTTTATTTCACTACGATTTGCCGTATACTCTAAGCCAGTAGTCTTCAAACTGTGTTCCATGGAACCCTGGGGCTCCACGCGGCATACTCAGGAGTTCCTCGAGATAATTTTATACTCGTTTGTGCAATGTCTGGCAAAACTAAATAGTTTTCTAATGGAAAATACACTTTTTTATATTTGTGGAAAACAGTGGCGGCGCTAGATCATGCGTGGACGTCAGCGAAATTAGGGTTCGCGAGGCCTCCTTTTTTCCCAGTCAAGAAAACGTTAAATTACATAAAAGCCGAATTATAGTTAAACTAATGTATGAGTAAACGAGATTTATTGCTAATCAAATGATGACAATAGAATTTTTTATAATTAAAAATTTTAATTTAATTTAAATAATTATAAATAATTAAAATCTTTGCGAGGCCCCCTCAAGCGCGAGGCCGTCGGCGGTTGCCGACGCCTAACGCCGCCACTGGTGGAAAAACACCTACAATATATCAACAGATTCGATGTTAAAAATCTAAACCTAAGCAAGAACATATCCTAAATTTTATATTGCAAATTCATGCAAAATACACAGTATTTCTTACACAGCTATAAACATTTTACTGCCATTCAGGACAATGTGTATGTGTGAAAAAATATTTCTAGATGTGAGTGACTACAAAAACAAAGTATAGAAACAAATAAAGCTTGGAATATGCAATGCGATTGCAGTCATTTTCAATAGATCAAGACTTCGCCACTTTGTGTAAAAAAATGCAAGCACATATCCCAGTTACTAAACATAATGTATGGGGAAGGTGAGACTTGGATCACAGATTAATATTATTAATGAGTAAATTATATAAAAGTAGATTAAACTTTTTTAATAATAAATGTAACACTTTTTATAATTTCCTTTACATAATCTGTTGTTGATCTACTTTAAATAATATTATTATTATTTTTAAAGAATTATTATTTAGAATTCCCTGTCCTATTCAAAACTCAAATGATATTTACTCTCATTGCTCATCTGCACCTATAAAATTTGATAATGGTTTACACCCTTTCTTGTAAAAATTTGGTTGTACACAAGAAAAGTCTTTTTACGTTGTCAGGGATACGTTGTCCATTTGGAAAAAAAAAGTCATTTTTTTTCTATTACAAACTAATAAAAAAAATTTCAGCTGTTCAAATAATTCGTTAATTCGGGTCTATTATTTGTTAAATTGGAAAGGAGTTGCCTTCATTTTAATTGGGGAAAGAGTCAAATACTTTAAATCGCTAAATTCGTTAAATCGGTAAATCGGGGCTCGACTGCATTATTTACTTCAGGCATGTCAAACTCATTTGGTATCACGGGCCGCATGAACTATTTTACATTAAATTGAGGGCTGCATGTTTTCAATGTTCAAAAAATTAATAAAAAACAGAATTTTTAGAAGTATTATATTATGTATTTATAAAATTCACACACACAATGTATTATATATTATACACACATAATCGTTTGATATTTCATTTAATTTTTAAACTATACATGTTTTATATTGTCTTATAAAAAACAAAAGCAAAGCTTATAATACGAAACACAATTTAATGTTAATTTTAGAAAATATTTGACATCGTCTCCCCCCCCCCCTTCCCCCAATCAAAGCAAGTCATTTGGTTGAACATATTTAGCTGATGTAACTTTTAAAAAATGATGATAAATGTTGATAATTTAATCTCGACCTTTCTGAATTTTTGTTGTTTTTTGTGAGAAAAAAAAAATGGTTGCTTGCATAGATAAGTGCTTCCGAGCTTAGCCGTTATACGCGTAACAAATGATAACATTTTAAGGAACCGATCTGCAGATGTGAATATGTATAAGCATCTTGAGTTTTCACTTCAAAACATTTTTGCTTCAGCAAAGAATCACAATAGATTTCAATTAATTCCATTCGTAACTTTTCTTCAACAATTACAATATCGATAGATAGAGGTGAAGTTAAAAAACGAAATACTAATTCAAAATATTTCATATCAGAAAATACTCGATGGAATTCCATTTCTAACCATTTAATTTGGTGAGAAATTAAAATTTTAATGTAATTTTGGTGAGAATGTAAATTTTAATTTAAGGCATTTAATCAATAGATATTTTTTTTTGAAAACGTTCAAAGCGAGACAAGTTCTCTCTTTCTATTTGTAAACATTTGTTAAGTGAAGGATGGAACATTTCAACACCTAACGGATGAAAATGCTTGTGACGAGGCTCCGGCCACGCCCGGTTGGGGAGTGTAACTGTTTGTACATAGTGTGGGTGAAAAACAAAGAGCTTTTAGCAGTTCTCTGTTTTGTGTTTTCTTGAGTCGTGTGAATTAATTTTAGAGACACCGCTATCGACCACTTTTATTGCTAACATTTAGTGGTCCGTCTAGCCGGAGCCGCGTCACAAGCGTTTTCACCTATTAGGTGTTGAGATGTTTCCATCCTTCACTTAACAACAGTTCAGATCACTAAATGTTAGCACTAAAAGTCGTCGATAGCGGTGTCTCTAAAATGAATTGACACGACTCAAGAAAACACAACACAGTGGACTGCTAAAAGCTCTTTGTTTTTCACCCACACTATGTACAAACAATTACACTCCCCAACAGGGCGTGGCCGGAGCCGCGCCGCAAGCGTTTTCACCCGTTAGGTGTTGAGATGTTTCTATCCTTCACTTAACAACATTTTCCAGTAAAAATTTTTGTTTCAGAGCGTTAATCTTAGGAAATAGCATAGTAGAAAAAGATTGACTTGGGGGTAATATCAACTAAGAAAGCCAGGTGCTTTACCCAATGATCATCTTTTAATCCAGCACTTTCATAATTTTTGTTTCCAAGGAAGTTATATCATCAAGCAATTTAAAAAATCGTTTTAACACTTTATGAATCAAAATTCATTGAACTTTCGTATAATATGTTTGACCGATAAATTCACATTCTATATCTTCCAGAAATGAAGCAAATCGAAGATGCCAAAATCTACATGCTCGAATATAGTTTGCAATTTTACTGACTATTTTAAAACATGTCCAGTATATCCAAGTACATGCCCAAGAACAGTACTTGCTATGGAATAATACAATGAAAATGTTCAAAAGTACTATTACCATGCTGTTTGTCTGTTTCTTTTAATCTGGCAGCTCCTTTAGTAATCCTAAACATGGTAAGTGCTCTATCAGATGCAAGACACAAACCACCTTTTCCGAGGATAACTTACACTTTTTATCAAGATTTCCAAAAGTGTATCGAAGACGTGTATTATGCCGAATACATAAATTGACTCAACTATAATTCTTAAATATTTCATCACTTCTGCTGGTTATAGAATTTCAACTTAAAAAATTACACTTTATAAATTTGATTTTACTCGTGCGGACATAATACCGTATTCATTCGAAACTAAGCCGCACCTCAAATTCTCAACAAGTTATTGTGAAAAATGAAAAATAGTATAAAGTGGTTTATCGATATCAAATTTTGCGAAATTAAAATAAATTTAAAAGGAGAAATAATAAGTAATTTATTTGGTTTTTTTTATGAGTATTACAAAAATTACACACGGGAACCCGTAATTGACGTAATACCAAGAAATTTCTTTCCCTTCGATTCTAAGCCGCACCGGATTTTCAGTAGCATTAACATTGGAAAAAAGTGCAGATTAAATTCGAGCAAAAACGGTAATTCCTCCGCTTTAAGGATTCACTAATAAATTTTTCTTCAGTAAATGGTTTTGACCTGTGCTTCGATTAAAAATGACAATATATAGATTTTACTGCAATTGCATTGTGTGTTTAACAAATTTAGGTAACGGATTCGAGTCATGAGTTCGAGCCTTGTACTGCTGAAGATCAGCAATGCAGAGTGGGCCGATGTACGTTAAATATGCCGAGGCTCAAACGTCCTTCCGTAGTTGTGGCGTGGAAGTTAGAAGAGGGAGGTGTGAGCTCAGGTGTCGTCCTCGTCGCTTGACCCTGGTGCAATATTACGGGGTTCGTGGCCAAACGTCTTTGAGTTGCTGAACAGTTCGACGTTAACATTCACTCACTCACACCCTCAACAAATTTAGTCAATATACTTTTTTTCATTTTTGATTTCAGTTCCGACAAGTCGTCTTCACAAAGTTTCGCACCATATTGATTTTAGTTTGCTTTCTGATTTGTGTCAAAGAGCCTTTTAAAAGTGCATTCCTTTGCAACTGAATTACAGTTTTTACATATCAGACACGCCGAGGTTGAGGGTTCGACCCCGGCCCAAGTTGGTGGATTTTCATGATGCTGAAAATCGGCAGTGGCCATGTCGTATGATTATACGGCATATAAAAGACCTAGAGTGTCTATTTAGCTTGGGTGGTCTCAACAAAATTAAAAATCCTAGTACAGGTTCACATCGTCAAGAGCTCAGGTGCCTCCATGTGGGAAGGAAATTTGGTGTCAAAATTACTTGCGGCGATTGGTATCCGCCTATATGGTGCCGCACAAAGTTAAAACATCAATTGGCAGCCGATTATAAATAAAACATATCAGGCTCAATATTTTATTCTTGTTTTGGGCATAGAAATGTTGCAGTTCCCATTTTTCTGGAAAATTATGATATTCATCTTGAGTTCATCATTTCTTACTCTGTTCTTGAGGTTTGATTATATTTTTTATTAAATAATTTTTTAATTTAATATGAATAAAAATCAAAATCCCCTTTCATTCACAAACGGTTGAGTTAACATAACACTTTGTCTTAGTGATCTTGGGAGTTTTAAATTTAAAAAAAAAAATGAAATTTCAACGGCATCTGACGTCACACTATTCACCTCTCACTGATTGTACAATTCAAAGAGAAATAAAAGTGGCACACAATGAATCATAATACCATCTCTAGTGAATGATATGCATGAATACATTTAAGAATTTAATAATAATTAATATATTACAGTAAAATTAAATAAAAAAAAATTAATGAAATATTTAAAAAAATTTATTTTAAAGTTATTTCTATATATTTAAAAAGGTTTTTTTTAAACCAAGAATAAATAACAGGTTAATATGTAGTATGTAGTAATTTTTTTTAAAAAAAAAAGTTTTTTGAAAAAAAATTTAAAATAAGAAAAAAACATTAAAGATTATATTTAAAATTTTGTAAAATGTCTCTGCGGGCCGCAACCCATGTATTAGTGGGCCGCATGTGGCCCGCTAATACATGACATGTGTTTGACACATGACCCGCGTGTTTCACATGCCTGATTTACTTGTTCTTCATGAGAGTTTAACCTGTAACACTAAGTAAAGCATGCCCAAACTTTTATTGCTGATACGTTCTTGAAAAACATATATCTTTTCAATCAGTCCATGAAAAAAAAAATGTGTAAGATATTTTATTATTATTTAGTGATTTACAAATGTTGTTATTCATATAAAGTATTATTTTTTAAATAAAAAAAAACAATATATTTTATTAACAGTCAGAAAAATTTCTTTAGAATTTTTTAAAGTTATATGATATTTTTATTTCTTTCCTTTGTCTAATATTCAAATACTTAAATCTATTTAATGAAATCAAATCGTGTGCTCATCCTTAAACATTGTTTCATTTTTCATGCACAGAATTTTAATTTCAAGTTTATTTTTGCATCATTATCCTTTCTCATTTTGGAGAGTTTTGGATTTTCAATGGTCATTACTTCAAAATTATTTATGTATTTTTATTTACGTACGTTAAGTGAGTTTTATAATTATATCAACATCATTCAGAGTGAAGCTATCCTTCCTATATGTGTCTATTCCTTTTCTAGTTCTGTAATGAATCATTATAATGAAATTTCCTCACGAGATGGCACCACAAAGTATGTAGCAGAATCCTAAATGACCAAAACTTAACTTCATGGATTTATGAGTAATTTTAGTCATCATTTGTTTAATTTTCCTTGAAAATAAATAAAATATTTTATTTAAAAAACTCAAAATAAATGTTAATTGGTTTGCAAAATGTTTAGCAGCTGTTAAAGAAATGGACATAATACGATAATAATATAATCTGATAATACGATATTATTTGGTAATCTGATAATACGATATTATTTTAAATTTCTTTCTTGAAATGATATTGCTAGTGGTTCTTAAACTATGGTCCGTAGACCCCCCCCCCGGAGTCCCCAGCACATTTCTAGGGTCCATGAAGCCCTATCATTTAATGTTACGAGTTCCCCTTTTTTACCCCCTTTTTATTGAAAAGACTCCTAGAAAAATTGAAAAATGTACCATGCTAGACTAGATAGCTAATTGATCACCAAACTGATGACTAGACTACATCTTTAATTAATACAGTAAAGTACATAATTTATTTATTTGAAATTACTATTTTACAATTTATATATACATAATTAGATGTTTATTGTTTTCTTAAAGGGAAAAAAAGTATTAAAAAAGTCTGCGTATGTAGCGTGAGTGAGTAAATATTTAAGTCTCATTGTCAGCAGCACGAAGGCTTTTGGTGATGGACCTCGTAGTTTTGAGACATCGTCAAGTGATGAGGGCAACACCTGAGCTGGCACCCCCTCTCCTAACTACCACACCACACCAACGGGAGGACGTTTGAGCTCTCGACAAATTTAACGTGCTTCGCTCCCCTATACGGCGGGTTTTCAATGGTACTGGGCTCGAATTCCTGACACTCCAGCCACGAGTCCGTTGCCTTGACCTCTAGGCTACCGCGGCCACCTGCGTATGTAGCAGTGCCAATTTAAACTCATTTCGGGCCCTGGGCGCAGAAGATCTACAGGCCCCTTGACACTGGAGGATTGAAATTTATAACCAGAAAATCTGGTTAGGTCCAGCTTATCTGGGCCCCAGGCCCCTCGGTACCTGCCCCGAGCGCCCAATTCATAAACTGGCACTGGTATGTAGCAGAGGCAGTCTCAAGATTATTTAGGAACCTTTAAATCACTCAGTCATGTATTAGAAGTCAGGGAGGGTGTTCAAAATCTTGAGATCCGCGAAGTTAGGCTGATACATAAAGGGGACCCACGGAGATCGGAGTTTAAGAGCCACTGATATAGCTCATTTTTCGTTCTTTTTTCTCTCTTGATCATTTACATCTTTTGAATATTTGAACAAATGTATTAATATTTCTATTAGTTTTGGGTAACTTTGTTGACAGAGAAATAAAATCATGTTATTTTTTTATAAAGCGATAAAAAATCTACAAAGAGAGAAATTCGAAACTAGTTTTTTTGCGTAGATCAGGGGTACTCAACCTCTTTTTTTCTGCCAGGCCCATACATACGACAATTATTTCACGTGGGCCGCAACTTGAGGATTAATGAGGGGGAGGGGGCGCTATAAGATCAAGGACATTTAAAATTCGAAAAATTGATCAAAATATTTAAACTCATAATCTTAGATTTTGTTTTAAAACAGTATATTTCTGTATATATGTATATTAAACTCTATAAAATTCAACTCACGAAAAATAGGTTTTATGCATTTTTTACCCATTTGTGGGGTAATTTAGATTTACTTTCATCAATGATCCCAAAATTTTTGTTTGCATTCCACTTCTATAAAAAATGGCTGCCATGTACTTTGATAATTTGATTTTTTTTCTTTTGACAAACCCTCACTTATTTTTATTTCAGATATAAGTTTATCAATGCTGGATGGTAGCAAAGAGTTTTTTATTGAATTCTAGACTGAAATCAGTACTGTTTGTTTAAAATTAGATCAGGCTTGCTTGTGCATTTTTGTTTAAAATGTATTTATTCAAATACTTTTTAATTTTACTTAAAACTTATCTAAGCAAGTAGCTGAATTTATCAAAAAATACATCGGAAGCATTTAAAAAACTAACAATTTTTGGGGCAATTCATATGTTTATCCTTAACAATTTTATATATGGTTATCAATCTTTATAATGTAATACATTTTATAAGATGCTTTTATTGCCTCTGCATTTTGTGACATTACCACCGACAAAATATTTTGTTACTGTTGCAAAGAATTTTTAAGAAAACCAATTTATCTGGTCTTGAAAGGGATCCTTAACAAAAAAGATCCATAGAAAGATTCGCGCTTAGTGGTATAGTAACGAGTAAAATTATGTTTTGAAATACGAAATTTTAACGACAAATCAAACAAGTTGTTAATTCATGTTTGTTTTTCTCTACTAAATATTCAACATCCCAATCGTTTTGAAACAACATATATTCTTAAGATATTTTTCGCTTGGAAGACATGAGGGTTAATTAAAAATTAGTTTCGCCCATAATATGGTAGCTACGACTCTGTTATTTGTTATCACTAACCGATACAATTACAAAAAGAAAAAAAATGTATCTCAAAATTCGTACCAACACGGCATCAATATCAAAATTGATATGTTTAATTGCTTGATTCATAGAATTTCTCGCTGAATTTTTAATGCATTGTTCTTAAATAATTGAATTTGTTAGTGCAATAAGCCATGACCGGCCGGGCCAATCATCAAGGTCCGGTGGGCCACGTGCGACCTGCAAGTTGAGTATCGCTGGCGTAGATGTAGCTTTAACTACTAAATTATGGGAGAATGAGGGGGATTATATATATATATACACTCATTCAACTCTTTTTATACACAATAGATACGTTTCTTAGAAAACCGTGCAAAAAAAAAAATACATACGATATATGGTAAATTTGGAGATATGTTACACATCTTTAAGAAATCGTGTAAGATGAAAAAACGTCTAATATTGATGAAAAAACGTCCCCAAAATACCGTGCAAAAAAGTAATAATGAAATCCATGTTACATATTTATAAAAAAAAAACACACAATTCATTTTTTATTTCAAAACGAAATAAAATTAGCGTACAGTGTAATATATTCTTACAACATATAAGTAAAAGTACTTACAGCATATAAAAACTGAAATTGAAATTAGGAATAAAACTAATAACTACATACTATTCATCGCTACTCGATAACAATCGTGCACGTTAATTACGAACCGAATCGAAAATGCTATCATATGTCAGATATGTCTAGCACAACTGTCGGTTTTGATTCAAATGAATTTCGTTCGTTATTTACGACTTTTTTGTTGTTGTTGTTGTTACAAAATCTTATTAACGGCTGTCTTTTTGGTTTCTCAAGTTGATTATATACAATTCTTGATATCTTGCTACTAAAGATTACGCAGAAATTTTAATGCACGCTCTATGTCAGGATCATGAGTAATAAAATATTGTTCCTTACTTGTAACAAATTTCAAGCCCTTGTGTATTGTGTATCAGGTGTTAATAGTTGAACTTCACACTTTATACTTCGCTAACACCGACTTCTGTATTATCATAAACTGTCGTAAACTCGCGTTCAAAACGTCCTCATCCAAAGGGCATGAGTTCCCAATATTTTTTGAAATTCGTGCTAGAACAAAAAATTCATCAAATTCGTGCACCGTATATTTTTGAAAATTTGTGGCTATACTGCGGCTACACATGGTTGACTTTTGAATTTTAATTTGACATTAATTAGGAAATTTGATTCATAGCTTCAGAGATTGGCAGTTGAAATTTAATTTATTTCGTAACTTTTTCAAATATTTTATGAACTATATTTAATGTGTATTGCTTGTCACATTATTCTAGAATTAATAATTTTAGTTTTCTTTTTTCTTACTTTTTATAGTAATAAAGAATTAATTTTCTTACTTTTTGTCTATGAACTTTTTGGTTTTCTTCTTACTTTGGGGGATATAGATTACTATTATTGCTACAGTATTTAGGTTTTATATTCGGAAGAAATTATTTACAGTCTTTATAAAATTCATTTTTCATGGACTATTTTCTTATCTTTTGAAGCCTAATAATGTGTAATTGGCAAGTATGCAATTAAAAATACTCAGTATATCATCTCATATTTATTTTACATTATTCTTTATAAGAATAAAAGATACAAAAGTTCTATGTATCTTACATATTATTTTACTAGTTCAAATCAGAAATGAATCTTAAAAAATTACAAAGGCAAAATTTAAATGGTTGCAGAATGATTAGAAATATTCAAATCATAAAAAATGATTGAAAGAAGTCGTACCAGAAAAGTTCTGAGATTTCTAAAAAATTTCCTCAAGGTATTTATTTATTCCAAAATATACACTAACACGAGCGGAATATGAATAGCCAAATGGAAACTAAGAATAATTCATAAAATTTTCATATTTCTTCAGCCTTTATCACTGAAGACTATTTGCACATCTGTTTAAAAGTAAATGAATAAATTTTTACGGCAGGCTTAATTTTAATAAATAAACACAAGCAAACAAAATTCCAATTCGTTTTGACATTTAACATTTATTTTATTGAATAGTATCCGATTCCTATATTTTTTTAAGTGGCACAGATAAATTATTAAATAAATTTTATTTTTTTCACAGAAAAAATATTGCAGTAAATTTTCTCTTATTTGCAATGTTTTTCAAAAAAATATTCAATGGAAAATATGAATAAATAGTACTAATGTGTAAAGTAAAATAAAGACTTTTTTCTAGTACCATATCCTCGATGAGATATGGTACTACATTTTCAGTAACCAAAGAAGTAGGATTTTTAAAATTACTTCTAATAAAAAGCGATTTTAAAACTGAGAAAGCTATTTCTTAGAATATGTATAAGCTTATGTTTGCAACTCTCTCTCTCTCTGATGTTACTATTATACTTGTGTTGAAAAAGGATTAATTTTCCACATACATAGCATAAACGTATCTAATCATGAAGTCTGAGCTGATTTACAGCCTGGTTTTTGTCTTATTTTTATTAATGTCACAAAGCGTCATGAGGACTGTTGATGACAGATTTCATAATTTTATCCACTCTCGTGATGACATTTGTAAGCTGAAATCTCCCTCTTCTAACTTCCATACTGCATTTTCACAAATGATTTTGAGTTCCATTATATATGTAATTCTTTTTTAAATTCATATATATATAAAATCTTCTTTTCACAATTCAATTTGAATCCTTACCTTGATTATTCTACTCTATAGCTTGTCATGAAGTTTAAATTATTAGACTAAGGAATTATTTTCTCCTCCTACAGATATCTAAAGTATTAACTAGTTTGCCCGTCCATGGTACGGGCTACCGAAAGATAGCCACAACCGGTTTGCCCGAACGCTGTATGTGCGCTGATATTTTCTTTTTTCTATTTTTGATATGCACAAATTTGTAATTCTTACAGTGAGATTTTTTGTGGTAGTGTTTTTAAGAGACAGTTTGTCCATGGTACTAAAATACTTCTCATCAAGGATTTTTTTGTAGGGAATGCGGGAATTCAATGAAGGCAGGAATTTAGATTCTTGAAAATATTCGATAAAGAACAGGGATTGGCAAGACATTGTGTTGCTTGAGAAGAAAGTAAAATGGAAAGATAATCCAAAAATGCTGATATTACCTCTGTACCAATCGCATTGTAAGACTGAGTATTACATCATGCTTCAAATTGTGTGTTCATAGGCACACACACAAAATCCTCAACCGTTTGAAAAAGAGTTACAAAGATTAAACTTTTTTGTAAGTATCCGAGAAAGTATTTTAAGACACAATAAAACATTCTTCTTAGCATGCAGAGTGTACTTATAAAAAAGCAACCATTTAGGGGTTTTTGTGTTCCACAATTATAAAATAAAAAATGGTATGAAAACTTTTAAATTGAGAATTAAATTAACAGAATGTAAAAATGGAAGAATTTTAAATTTTTACTTAGTTACATGCAATAAAAATAATCAAAAAAATTGACCACTTAAGAGGTTAAATTTAATCAGTAAGAGGTATGTTAAGAAGAATATTCTCTCTCTCTATTAACATTGTGGCGGAATCTAAATAAACCAGTAACAGCCTCCGCACAGGAGTAATCACTTTTGTCTAGTGGTAAGTTACGCGCTCACGAATCGGAAGACACCGAGTTCAAACCTCCGATAACATCATATGTATTATATAACGTTCCAGTTGACGTCATTTAAACTTCAGTCGATTTTTTGAATATTCTAGAGAGTGTAATTTTTCTCTCTCTCTCTCGAAATGCTTAGTAAAAATGTGATTGTTTTGTTTCAAATTTTCTGTGTGGGAGGAACATATCATGTTAATTTATTCATATATCAACCTTAAAAATCTAGAGTATAAGAGACGCATATTCGGTAATAAGGATTTTAATATCTTACTCTTTGGATATCTCGTAAGCATTTTTCTTAAAAATTAATTTATTATTTTCTTAACCCTTTTAAGGATTGATTACTCATCTTGTTTAATACGCATACTTAAAATTAGTGTAATTTTCTATTTATCAGAAATGTTCTTGAACACATTTAGTGCTAACAATGTATTTAATACATTCCTTTCTGACATACACACACCCTATTGTCGCTTTGGCTTTCAAAAGTTCGCGGATTTCACTAGAAATTTTCTTCACGATTTTATTTTTTCACATGGAGAAACCAATTTTATTTTTTAAACATTTAAAAAAAATATATAATGGAAAACTATTTCAAAGAAATTTGTTAGAATTTTTTTAATAAAAAAATAGATTTAAATGACAACAAATACGACTGTTTGATATTAGTTATTTGACCTTAATAAGTTTCAAATTAAACTTTTTGTAGGGTAATATAAATGCAACTGAAATAGGAACTGCACACAAGAAGTATATTTTAATTGTTTATTTTTCTATTCGTTTCTTCTACAATGAGTGTTCTTAAATTTGGGATTTTTTCATTATTGCTAAAATCTCAGTGCTTTAAAATTGCTTAAGGGTCGTATAATAATTGCTTTTTTGAGGTTTTCAGGAGGTTGAAATACATTGAGAAAATTGGGTCACAATAGTTTAAAACAAAAATATAAGTCCGAATTAGCACACATGGTGATAATACCTACCTTCATCGTTTCAAACATTTTAATTTCACATTTTCGGTTAGAAAAATAAACACGTCTAAAATATAACTGATTATTATTTATATGAGAACTTTTTAACCAAAAAACATACTTTAATATTTCGATTACAGATGTATTTTTACAAAAAAATTAAACAAGTTTTGTTCATATGTAAGTAAATGGACAGTTATTGGAAATTACTTGCTTTTTTATAGCAAGTAAAGAAATTAAAACGATTGTACGCAATTTTACATTATTGTAAGATTTTGTTCACTGACGACAGATGGCAGCATGAACTTGGAAAAAATAGCTGCACATAAATATTCAATCATAGATGGCAACACAGTCTATTTTGCAAAGTATTTACAAATTAAAAATATTACGCTCAAAAATAGTTATATCCTTTGTTCAAATTGAGAAAATTACACAAAGAAAAACAAATGTTGTCAAATGAAATGGTGGCGTTTAGAGGGGCAATCACCTTCCTACTCTTTTATGGAAAAAAATTAATTTTTATTTCATTGTAGCCGTCTATAAAATTATATAGGAATGATATTAAAAATATTTTTTACAAACCTTTCAATCATCTCACACAAAATTCTTTCTTTTAAATTAAAAAAAAAAATTGGCAGTTATAGAGACTGCCGATAGAAGTGAAAACTTAGAACTTTTAGTATTAAAATTTGAAATTTCATAATGTTTGAATTAAGATTATCAACATCAATATGGTTTTTACATCTATTGACACTCCGAGCAACAACTAAATGCATGTTTATATGGTAATTTATTATTCAAATATATTTTGGGCTGTACAAGATCATGACAAAATAAAAATACAATTCAATTGAAATAATCGCGTAAAAACCGCGTCGATCGTCGTTTTATATTTTGTAGTACTGAGTTTTCTATCATTGGACATATTTAAATTAAGTGTTTCATTTAGAAATTCAATTAGTGGTAGATTTTTATCATCTGCAAAGTTAATATTGAAGTCTCCACTTAAAAAATCATCGGTACATTGTCATATTTTTCGCCAAATCTTTTATCGAGTATTTCAGAACCTTCTTTAGTATAAATCATCAAATTTTAGAATAAAAATTGTTGTATCTGTCTCATATATTTTTTCTAAGCGAAATGTAAACGGAAACCATTAATATGTATTGCCCATTCTCGGAATGGCAATGAGCAACGCATATGTCGCCTATATCAGAAACATTAATACCAATGCTTCTAGTGAATTTAGTATGTATGTCCATATGTGAAGTAATGAAGTGTGACGTATCTTGAGTATTGTGATAAATAGCTACGCCTGCTGCTGGAACTTCGGGTCTTTTATAACTTACAACAAAGTTGAAATTCGGAACATCAAGTGGTTCTTCGTTTTTCATGCGAATTTCTGGCAAAAGCAGAATATTTGACTATTTTAAGATAGCATCATTTCTTAGGTCAGCTGCATGCGCATGCAAACTTTGACTATTAAATTAAAATATCGAAAATTCTTTCTTGTTGCAGATGAATTCTAGAAAAGTTTTGGTGAACGTTTGTTATGTATTGTTTTGTTACCTTTTCAATAAGCCACTAAGGAATGCTAATCCGCTATGAAATCTAATTTAAAACAATTTTATGTTAGTTATTTTTATCTTAAAAATATTAGTATATTTATTTATTACTCGCTATTGTACTGCACAATGATTCTTCAATTAAACGATTCAAATAATAATCAAACAAAACCACTATTTTAACAATGCACAGTATATACTCATTGAACTTTTCACTAAATCCATTCAATTTCACTTATAATATGTACTGCTCAGATATACTGCTATAACCATGTCGGTGACGCGAACGCACGAGATTTCACCCATCCAAAAAGTGTCTAAAGTGAACAGCACACTGCGCATGCGCTAGTCAGAGCATGTCGGTGACGCGAACCCATAAGATTTTCCCCTACTAAAAAGTGTCCAACGCCGCTAAAGAAGTTTTCACTTCAAAAAATGAATAGAAATAAGCATAAAATATCATGTGTCATTAACGTCGAGGCTACACACACACATCAATAATTATAGCACAAACAAAGGTAGGCCGGCTGGGAATTCCTATTTGCAAAGTAGGAATATACACATCCTCATCATAGAAGTCGAAATTAAGAGTTAGAATAGTTTGGGAGATACATAGTTAAATGAAAAAAAAAGATATCTGTGAATTCAATCTCAAAAAATTTTAACACAATAAAATAAAATTTATATAGTGTAGGTTATTGTGTGAGCTTCTGAGTTTTTGGTGAAGCAGCAGCCAGGGCAAAGCTTCTCCCCTTGCTTTTGTTTAGAGTTGACATTTTGACTGCAAGAGTGACTAAATGCTTGTCCAGGCAGCTATAGAGTGAGAGGGTGATTTTTGTTGGTGAAATTCAAAGAAAGTTGCAATGGTCAGGAAAGACTTCTTGAGGCTCATGGCCCCTGCGCTAAAGTAGAATCCTAAGCTCCAATTTTAAAGTAGGCCCCACCTATGACCCTTAAAAGTAGACCGCACATAGCATACCCCTTGGCAAATACTCGTACAAACAATAACCCCCCAAAAATAAATGTACATAAATTACAACTGCACATACCGGCTCAAACGAATGTCGCCTTTTGACTGAATGAGTAATGACGGTGTATGGTGGAAGACTTAGGGTTATACATAGACGATGGTCATCCCATGTAGCCAGTTGACATAGTGTCCAAAATTCCTAGTTTTTCAAAGAATATAACCGGAAAAAACATTTGACCGTTGAAATTATTCGAATCATAATCTTATTAAGACTGAGACGAGGCCCCCATTGTGGCCGAGGTCCTGGCCCGGGCCCAGTTGGCACATGCCTTAAGATATCCCTGGTGATGGTTTTTGTTATTTTGTTAGTATGTAGCCAAATACCAAAAAAAAAGTCACAATTGTTAATCCCTTTATGGAAAATCCGCATTTTGCAAGAATAACTTTCTGCTTGATGCATGCGCTATTTGCTATCAATTCTCATTTATTGCATTTTGCAGAGTCAAGTCTTAACCTAAGGTTCAATTCATGCAGACATAGGAATAAATTCATGAATCTTCGATCTGAAATATTCATCTTTTGTGAAAGACTCAGTTTCATGGGACTAATTGTTCAAAGCAATTGAAAAGTTCCAAAGAAACTAAATGGGCTTTTACTTAAAATCTTTTTAATCATAAGAACATCAAATCAGATTTCAACATCTAACTGCTAACTGAACTGCATCAAATGATGGAAACATTATTGGTTGCTTCAACGAAGAATAATTCGATTTGTTATAACTTTTTAAAGAATATAACTTGGTTGTGAGTGAAGTTTTTTCGATTGATAATAATACTTTACAGAAATCAACACTTTCTCTAAGACAAAATAAACAGATTTCAAACTTATATTAAAGTTAGTGCTCGACTGTTTAAATATGAAAAAACTATAACCAGGATGTATTTCCAAACCTTTTTAAGTAATTTTTAATTGTTTTTATATCTCCACTACATCAGTAGAACGGTCTTTCAGTGTTTTGAATTGAAAAGAATGGAAACTTAATTGAGAAATTCATTGCTTTTTGAAAACGTTTACTCTTGGTAATGTTAAACTTTGAAAAAAATGGATGAATGCGTAGAAGTCTTCTCCGTACGAATACAAATTCGTTTAACTTTCTTTTAACCAGTTAATTGTGGTTCCCCTGTTTGAGAGTGCGTAACTATGTGTGTCACGGAAATCGAGCGATGAGGAGTATACCCGTCATCGCTCGATTTTTTGAGAATATGTTTTGGGAATATGTTTTTGAGAATATGTCGCAAACTTGAGAATATGTTTTGTTTTCTCAAAAATTACAATTTAAATAGTCAATGGTCTCTACTTTTAACGCAGGACGAGTATACTCATCATGGCACAAAATTCTGCAGCTTCTCCATGACGAGTATACTCGTCAATCACAGTTAACTGGTTAAAGTAGAAAACCGGTAAGCTGTCAACTCTTACTTCTTTTTACCTATTATCTCAAGTGAAAATTTAATTGAGAAATTCAATGCTTTTGGAAAACGTTTATTACTCTTGGTAATGTTAAACTTTGAAAAAATGGATGAATGTGTAGAAGTTTTCTCCGTACGAAAACAAATATATTTAACTTTGCTTTAACCAGTTAATTGTGGCTCCCCTGTATGAGAGTGCTCAACTATGTGTGTCACGGAAATCGAGCGATGACAAGTATACTCGTCATTCACAGAATAAGTGTCGTTGTTAAAAAATATTGAATAAAAAATATGGCGTTTATTTTATAAAATTGGCAATCTTATTATTAATACTTATTTATTTGGTTAACATAAATATATATTACATACTTACTTACATATTTCTCGAAAAACGCAAATAAATAAATAAAATAAATACGCATAAAGAGGTAAGAATTCTAAGAGAATGTCTGTAAAAATCAACTTTCCGACTCTTGCTTTTGAACCTTTTAAGCTAACATCTAAAAAACTTTATCATAGCACATAAATAGATTCGTTTTACAAACTTATACTCGTTTTCAGCCGGTGCATTCGGAGACGCATGAGTTCATATTGAATTTTTCTTATTTGTTATTTATTTGTTTTACTCCGGACTGGCATCAGAATATCCTAAACATCTTGAAATTTGAGAATATCTTTTGGTTTTCTCAAAAATTACAATTTAAATAGCCAATGGTCTCTACTTTTTAAGCAGGACGAGTATACTCATCATGGCACAAAATCCTGCAGCTTCTCCATGACGAGTATACTCGTCAATCACAGTTAACTGGTTAAAGTAGAAAAAACCGGTAAGATGTCAACTCTTACTTCTTTTTACCTATTCTCTCAGAAAACGTTAAAAACGAATTATTTTGTTGGCTATATTTTAAAATTTTGTATTCTACCCCTTTAACCCGTTATACTCCCTAAATTTTCAGAGGTTTTGTTGTCTAAGGACTATTTGTCCTCCTCTCCCTTTTTAATTCCCAATCCTCGTTAATAAGAGGCAGTGTTCGTATTATTTATAAACACAACAAAAATAATGGTATTAATTAATGATTAATAATTAAATATACAAATGAAATCTGGTAGATATTTAGATTTTTTTTCTACAGCTGGATTGATTGCGTTATTTATTTCATATTTCCCTTTCACACACACACATGGTTATTTTTCCCTTCTCCCATCTGTTTTGGTGTGCCTTTAATGTAATACAGTCGGACCCCGATTTAACGAATTCATCGGGACCGAATATTTCATTCGTTAATTCGGGTTATTCGTAATATCGGGGTCCAAAAAAAAAAAAATACAAATTTTTTGCACTAACCTTTTAGAACTTCTATAATAAGTAATTACATAAAAATATCCATAATTAGAGATTACACACCTTTTATTCAGCGGTTAAAAATATTGTTAGCGAATTATTACGCACCAATAAATAGGGAATTTTAAAATACTGACTAATAGACGTTTTACAGTCTTTTCTATTCCTGACTCAAAAAAGTTATTTTCGGACATCAATGGTCTCAAGAGAAGTTTTTCTATTTCGGAAAGAAGGGTATGTCATTTTAAATGCCATTTTTTTCTAATCCAAACTAGTAAACTTTTTTTTTCAACTGTTACAATTATTCGTTAACTTGGGCTTCATTATTCGTTAAATAGGGTTTTTTTTTTTTTTTTTTTACATTCATTTTGATCGGGGGAGAAGAAAAATTCATTAAATCGCGAAACTCGTTCAATTGAAGTTCGTTGAATCGAGATCCGACTGTTTATTTTATCTTAATAATGATTTTCAGCATTGCAGTGACTCAACGTTTCCTATCGAGTTGATAAAGAAAAGAATAATGATAATCGAATATTTTGTTATTAATGTTAGAAACCTGTAAAATCCGACGTATAACACGCACTTTTAACACAAAAAGTTTGATTGAAATTTACTTGTGCGTTTTATACGCCGGATATAAAAGCAATAACTTCAAAAATAACAAAAAAAGAGAAGAACATAAAAAAAATTTAGACTCCTACATAGATCGAAATACTGTTTATTTAAAAGAAATAACGTACCTAATGAACTTCAAGAGTTGTAGTTCTAGATATATACTATTTTTTTAAAAAACCTAGCAGTGCTGATTTAAACTCATTTCGGCTCCTGGACGTAGAAGATCTAGGGCCGGAAAAACCGGACCTATGTCCGGGGCGGCAAATTTTAGTGGCGGCATTGGACCGAATTTTAAAAATACTTTTTCTTTGCTATGGAAAATTTGGTATGAAAATATTTTCTAAAATATTATTCATACTTTCAAGAAACCTAGTGATTTTAGACTATTAATATACACTCATGGACAAAATAATTAGCGCACCAAGAAATAATTGCGGGATTGTAACGAAACTTGGCATGAAGGTACATGTCGAGGAGATATGCAAATGATTAGAAATGCAGCGTGATTGCGCATTACGTATAGCCGGTTGAGGGCATTTAACGTCGTTCTCCGTGGAGTATAAAACAGGTAACCAAAGCTTGTTTGAGTATACTGAATCACTTACAAAGGAAACGCTAAGCTAGACATGCTATTACGCCGTTTTCGAAGACAATATGAGCAGCTGCCGCAGTTTGAAAAGGGGAGAATCATCGGCATGATGGAAGCTGGGTGGTCAGCTGGGTGAGTAGCTCGTCAAATAGGCCGCTCTGATTGTGTTGTGAGGAAGAGTTGGAACCAGTGGATCCAAGAGATGTCATTTACATGAAGATCAGGCTCAGGACGCCCTCGACAGACTAGTCGTCGAGAAGACCTCCACATCGTAAGAAATGCACGCGTACAGACAACTGCTTCGTCGGCCGCCATCCAGGCACAGGTAGCACCTTCACTAGGGGCCCCTGTGTCTTCTCGAACCATACGAAGGCGACTGGCTGATGGCCATTTGGGATCGCGGCGCCCATTACGTGTGCTGCCCTTGACGCCCAGCCATCGACGTCTCCGTTTGGAGTGGTGTCGTGGACTAGGAAACTGTACTGCAGCGGAATGGAACCAGGTCATCTTAAGCGACGAGTCCAGATTCAATCTCAGCAGTGAGCAGTGATGACAATCGTGTTCTTGTGTGGAGACCCCGTGGTGAACGCCACAATCCTGCCTTTGCTTTACAGCGACACACCACTCCCACAGCTTGTACGATGGTATGGGGTGTCATTGCCTACAATATACGGTCACCCCTAGTATTGATCTGTGACACCATGACAACCCAGCGGTATGTGCATGACATCCTGAAACCATATGTGTTGCTACTCATGCAAAGGCTCCCAGGAGCCATTTTTTAACAAGACAATGCTCAGCCTCACACGGCAAGGGTGTCACAAGATTGTCTCCGCACTGTTACTACCCTTCCTTGGCCTGCCCAATCCCCAGATTCGTCTCCAATCGAGCATATCTGGGATCATTTGGGACGGCGAGTTGGGCATCCCACGAGTTTGAACGAACAAGAGGCAAGGTTACAGCAAATATGGAACGAAATGTCTTAAGACATCATACAGAACTTATATGCCTCAATGACCCCTTAGTGATCACTAGTATGTCCGATCGTATCGCATCTTGCATTCGCGCTAAAGGGTGTTCAGCAGGGTATTAAATCCTCCGTTCTTTTGCCCTTTTCTCTGAAATAAATGATCCTTTTTCTTTGATTTTCTAATCATTTACTTATATCAAAGTAGTCATTACATACGTAAAACTTCATTTTATTTTGACGACTTCTTCTTGGTGCGCTAATTTTTTTGTCCATGAGTGTATATTAAGACTATAAATGCATATAAATATTAAGTGTGTAGTAAATAAAATCAGATAAGTAAATAACGATTTTAAAGAAAAAATAGAAAAGTAGGTTATTTTTTAATGTTAATGAAATTGTTTTGCATATATATATCCATAGTTATAGACAAGAGTATATGGATTATAAGATTTTATTTTTGGATTAAATTGAAATAATATTGTGAAGCGAAACTTTATTTGTAACAGAACTTACGGTTCTAAAAGGGTTAAAAAAAACTGTGGCTCATTTGTCTTAATTGTATAAATTGGATTTTTTTTTTTTTTGAAATTTTATAATGTCTGAGGAAGGGCATAAAAAACTATCTAGTGCCCAATAGAAAAGAAGGAAACTCGAAAAGCAAGCCCATATTAAAAAAAGAATGGAAGTTTACCGAACTCCTTACAAGGCACCAGAAAAAAAAGGTTAAGGCAGTTATTTAATTAGAATCTGATTTAGACTTTCCTGATGCGTAGTTGAAGATGAAATAAATAGAACTATAGTGGCACTGATCTTGTAGAAACTCCTCCTTGAAAATCCAAATATCACGACAATTTAACGATTATACTTAGTTCAGATCCAGGAATCTGGCCAGTTATTCTATCAGATGCCGATAGATGTTTGGTAAAAGGACCTCCTCAGCTATTGACAGAACATGACTTTTCTTATGACGACACCGGTTGAAGATTTAGCTCACAATATTATACAAGAATTTTAAAGAACGGTGAAAAGGTTATGCGTAAATTGTTAGTCTTTTCTATTACAAAATACTGTGTATATTGTTTTTCTTCAAACTTTTTGGTTAAGTCATTAGTTCCCTTTCCACAGAAGGTTTTAAAAGTCGGAAGCACCTCGTTGAAACCCTAAATGAACATGGAACATCAAAAAACCATAGTCCAAACCAAAAGTTTTGGATTGAATTTAGTCAGCGATTACAATGCTCTAAAACAATTGACAGTGACTCGCAAAGACTTATTAATGCGGAGACTAATTATTGGTGCGAGGTGCTTCTACGCATTGTATTGTAGCAACATTAAAAAGTGATTGTCAAAATTGTTTAGCTCTTCGGGGAAAGAGTAACAAGCTTAGCAATTCCAATAATGATAATTTGTTACAAATAATTTGATCCAATAATGGAGGAGCATGTCCGAAGATTCCTAAAAAATGGAAGAAGTTAAAGTACACTATCAAGGGAAAAATTTTCAGAACGAGATAATTTCTCTTTTATATGAGAATATTAAATTATACATTGTTGTTATATTAAACAAGTTAAATATTATTCGATAATTTTAGATAGTGACCCTGATGCCAGAAAGATCGAACAAATGACATTTATGGTAAAGTATACACATGTATTGAGAAATCTAATTCTAACGAAGTTATCGTTAAAACTAATGCGAGTTTTCTTGGTTTCCTACTAGTTGAAAGATTAACTGGAAGAGAACTTTCAAATTTAATAGTTGAGAAACTTTAAAAAAATTAGGGCTAAATCTGCTAGATATGCAGGAGCAGGCCTACAATAACGAGTGAATATGAAAGGAGAGAAATCAGGGGCTCAATTTAAAATAAGAACGTTAAATCAGCGAACAATCTATGTGCCGCGTAGTAGCCACTCTTTAAATTTGGTCGTTAATGACATGACAAAAACATCCTTAGAAGCCTGTACTTTTTAAAATATAGTTCAAAAAATTTTTTTTATCAGCTTTTCGTTGGGTTATATTATTAAAATGTATAAAGGGCATAAAACTTTAAAGCCACTTGGTGTAAATAGCTGGGAAAGCTGAATAGAGGCTATTAAACATAGATCAATTGAAAGGTTTTTATGATGCTTAGTTTTTATAATAATGCTGAAATTGACAACTCTATAAGAGATGAGGCCTCTGGATTATTAAATTCTGCTTAACAATTCAAGTTCTTATGACCATCATTATTTGGTATAAAATCTTTAATTGCATTAAAATCCAATAAGCAAGCTATTGCAAACAAAATATTACGATCTACCATCTACTATGGAACTCTCAAGAAATTGTAAAGATTTTTTAAGGATCTTCTATCGCGGATGTGACTTTTGATAAAATACACTGTGATGCTAAAGAACTGGCCGTTGAGATTGATATCTCTGCTAACTTTGAGGTGACGCAGCCACGTCACAGAGTTCGACGGAAAAATATAAATTTTAATTATGAAGCTCAAGATGATCCGATGGAAATCCTAAATTAAAATTCAAGATAGAGTTTTATTTTTTTACATTGGATGAAGCAGTTAATGCCTTGGAAGTCAGATTTAATTTAATGTGTTTTCAATTTTTGTACAATAATTATGATTTAAGAGATACCCTAAAACTTTAATTAATTAAAAACTGTAAAAATTTAAAAGTGATGTTGGCCGACGGAGAATCATTGGATGTAAACGTGCTTGATTGAGCAGATGAGATAATGTCAGTTTCAGCTTTAGCAGGCAAAAAAAAAAAAAAAAAAAGAAGCCCAGTTGAAGTTCTAGAATTTGCTACTGCATTTATTTTACTTTCTTTGCTAATAAGTTTGGCAAGTGTATGTATTAGTTTCTCAAAATTAAAATTAATAAAAAATTTCTTACAGTTCACAAATTCTAAAGATAGATTAAATGGCTTAGCTACATTGGCTATCGAACATGAAATAGCTGAACAAATTGATCAGAAAATTTTCAGAATTAAAAGTCAGAAAAAAAAGCAGTGGTAATTTTTATGTTAAAAGTTTTTAATAAATATTTATATATGTACTGTTAGCTCCCTTTTTCTTCGCAAGGAATATTTAAGTTTTATAGGTGTGCATTTATGAACAATTTTTATCTTTTTTTAATAATAGTTTTTTTTTTACTTTGGGGAGAGGGGCGGCATTTTTCATTTCTGTCCGGGGCGGCAAAATTGCTAGAGCCTCTGCACCCTTGGCACTGGAGGATCGAAATTTACTACCAGAAAATCTGCTTATAAGGGCCCTGGGCGTCCGCTACAAGCACCCAATGGATAAACCGCACTGAATCCTGGGATAATATACCTCAAACAAATGACTTCATAATATATGAGCATTGCATACGTACATTTCAGCCTCCTTCGGTTATAGCCGGGTTTAATGGCACAAGAAAAATGTGAAGATTATATAAAACTATCAAATAAGATAACACAACTGAAATTTTATTCATATAGAAAAATTAAGTATAATTTTCATCAGAGTTATTTGTCAATATGGGCGTTTTCAAATTTCCTTTCATTTCAACACTTAAATTTCTCACTACTTATTACAAACTGACAAATACAATTTTTTACTACTTTACTGACAAATACAATTTCATGAAAAGTTCGCAAACCTTTAAATATATATAGCTACTAAATTATAAAACTCACAAACACACTAAACACGAATCTGTTATTTTGAGGCCTATTTTTTTTTTAAAAAATTATTTCACAAGAATAATATTTGTTCTTTCTTTTCTTTTCTTTTGTGTGTGTCTGCTATGTGTATTTTCATTTGGCTTCATTCCTAACTGTAGATGAATTAATATATACGAACAAATAATGTCGAAATTTTTACAATCGGAAATTTCTACTTAATACAGATTCTTCCGAATGTAGTGAAAACAAGTGTACAAGTATATAAATTCAGAATAGTGTATTTATACATTTAATTTATCTGAATTTTTGCATTGTTTTTGGATATGTGTGAAAAACAATTCATTTTTTTTCCAAAAAGTGTCGTGCTGCATTTTTTTATGTGATCAAAAGAGAAAATATCTTTTACCCAAGAAAAAGAAAGATAAAAAGAGAAATAATGGAGAAAGAAAAAAAAAAAAGGAACTGTGCATCGGCCGGGAATCGAACCCGGGCCGCCCGCGTGGCAGGCGAGCATTCTACCACTGAACCACCGATGCTACATACTATACTGTACAAACATTACTCATATACTTATATCAAGAGTTTTAAACACTTGGAATGTCTCACTTTTGGAATGAATTTCTTTCAAATGCTTTAAAAACAAAAGCATAAAACAAAATTTCATGACTGAATAAAGCGTACGTACGATTTTGCCATATCATTTGATATACGCGTAAGAAAAAAAAAACTCATCACTTTCATGTTTGTCCGATAGATGGCACCACAAAAAGAATGCAAAAATAGGATATAAAAAATGGAATCGGTCTCGTAAATCAGATCTTGAGCCTCAGGCTACTTAGAGCGATTAGAAATAATAATAACGGAATACAAAATGAGGCATTCTATGTGATTTAAACAACTTTCTGCTGCCATTTTTCGTTATCAGAATTCAATTTATAATTTATTCATACTTCAACACAAACTTTTCTCACATGAAATATATCCTCAAAAATTTTAAAATGAGCGTGAAAAGTTTTTCTGTGTACTTTCCACTAACATGAATTTCCATAACTGTCATATAAAAAATAAATAAATAAATGAACTAAAAAAACCCGCTATTCTATTCGATTTGGAGTTATTCTCTTTCCCTTTATCCTTCATACTGCTCTGTCAAAGAAATGCTATTGAATATATTGTAGACGAATAAAACGTCTCTCTCGCTCTCTCAATGTTATATTTTTACTCAAAATCCATGTTACTTTAATTTAACAAGTATAGTAAGTAATACCTCGACTTAGTTTCCTCGACTTAGTTTCCCCGACTTACACGTACCCGGGGAAAAACCATTTACAAGTCTCGTAGATTCGTCATTTGTTAAAAAAAAAAAAAAATTGGTAAAATTGGTAATGGGATTGATGAAGTTATTGATCTTGCCAGGTAAATAAATTTAGAAGTGGATAGTGATGACGTTCAAGAACTGCTGGATTTCTACTATCAGGAGCTGACAGTTGATGAGCTCATAAAAATGCATGAACAAGAGCATGGCATTGAAGAACTCAGTTCAATTCTCATCAGAAGATCGAATGACGGTTGGGAGTTTGACAGAAAGCCTTGATTTAATTGGAAAACGGTTACCAAATATTAGCAAAATATAGACTCCAACCAAGATTGTATTTTTTCAACAAAACAAGAAAGAAGAAAATTGTTAGCATGCTACGAGGAAATCGGGGGGGGGGGAGCCAGCGGGCTATTTAGTTAGATTTTATGAAATCTTTTACATCAAAATAACTTCGGATTGCGATTTTGTATTTGCATTACCTAAAATTTTTTGAGACTTTTTTTTTTCTAAATTATTATTTTCTTTTGTTTCTGGCCTCAAACAAAAATAATTTATATGTATTTATATGCGAAATCATACCCCAATTTACGCTAATTCGACTTACGCGGTTATCATTCAATCCCACCTATCGTGAAGTTCGGGGTGTAACTATATTTCAAATACATCAGTGTCAAAAACTCTTTCGATGCGTATAATAAGAGCAAAGAAACGCTTATTTGATTTTTTATGTCTATTATTCCTTTTATGATATTAATAATTTGTCCTCTCCTGATGATGTCAGTGGCGTAACGTACACCCCCGTAATTGCAGGGATAGGCCCAGGACTATAGGGGGCCCAAAGCCTGACTTTGAAGGGGGTCCCTAATATTCTCTGTTACGCCACTGGATGTGGCCATAAAAGTTTTAGAAGGATCGGGATTTAAAATATTTGAATCTTTTTCTCTTTTCCTTTTTTTTTTCCTGAAAAATATTATCTTATGGTTTTTCTTGTTGCAATTTTTAATCAGATCTTTAATGTTTCAGGGTTCAGGGTTGATGCTATTCAACTCATTTAATTTTATATTTAATATAGGATGAAGTAAAAAGTTTGGTTAATAACATTGTCCATGATGCAATCAATGTTTTCTCTGTAGTGTATATCATCAGTAGATACTCATGAGCTCATAAGTATGAGCTCATGAGTATCATAAGTATGAGCTCATTTAACCTTATGATTAATTATATCTAAGTGTAAATGAAACTTGAGGAAGAATACAAACGTCTTCCATTTGTTAGGTCTTTTTTGTAAGATAGGATTACAGATAGAAAAGAAAAACCAGAGCACAAAATGTTAAAAGGAAACTCAAAATTCTTAAACTAAATCAAAGACTGTTAAAAATGTACTGTAAGAAACTAACGAAGGTAAAGAAAAAAATAAATAAATAAAAATCTTACACGTCTACATCTTAAAGTCGCTTTATATAAATTTTACTTATTTTTGAAAAACAAGTGAAAAAACTGATAAATTTAAAGAGAAATTTTAAGAGAGATCTGGCATCCCTCACTCCAAACTTCCAATCTAAGCCAACGAAAGGATTTAGAGGTTCAATAAATTTAGTGTGCATCACAGCCCTACTATACGACAAGTATTTAGTGCTGTGATAAGAATTCCACTTGAAAAGGTACTTCCACGCTATGCCTCTAGAGGACTTCGAAGCCACAATCAATTTAAAGAAAAAGAGAACATAAAAATGACAAATATTAAAGGGGGGGGGGAACTTGGGAAAAGTATTAAAACGATGTTTAAATTGATAACGGCCAAATTAAATATATTCGAACAATAGATTTTATCATTAGAAGAATTTTTCTCAAATAAACCTTCACTTAATAAAAAAACAGGGTGTCCATGAATGCCATTTGCAAACTTGGAGGAGAGATAGAGAATATCCCGAGAAGCCATAATTACATAGGAGAGCATGGGTGGAAACATAACCCTAACGGCATAAAGAGACACAAAGACAGGGAGGCCACAATACACAATGTAGAGTGAAACGCTTTTTTACAAAAACAAAAAAAAAACAATAATAAATTAAAAGTATAACATTAAAGCATCATAGAAGGTGTTTGAAATTACTGCCATTGGCATGTATGCACGCATGACACAGACGCGACAAGAACTGGTGGCATCGAAAATATCGGGTGTTTCACGGATCGTAGCAGCAGCGATGGATATTCGTGCCACCAGATTCGTTTCAGATTTAACGGGTTTGTCGTCAATCGTAACTCTGAAACATTCCTGTTCCGCCAGGTTCTGATGCACCTGAGTGAACGTTTGATGATTCGGTTGCCGCTTCGTTGGATATCTTTCCTCGTGCAACCGAACAGCAACACGTCCATTTCCGTTGACAGGGCCGTAGTTGAAGTGGATATCCGTCAACTCGGCGTTCGTATAACGATTCCTGTTCACCACCCGCTGTCCATGTCCGAAATGAGGAAAGCACATGTACCGACCTTATAAGTTCACGTACTTATCACTTATCACTTTACGCCATGCTTTCCTTTGTAATTATGGGCTCCTCACAATGCTCTCTACCTACCCTTCAAGTTTGCTTACGGCATTCGGGGACACCCTGTACATAGTTATAAAATGGTATTTCTTTAACGCCTTAGAAGGGAAAAAATTTAAAAATTAATCATTCACTTGGTCAAGAGTTATATATAATCATGAATGTACGTATCATTAAGATCATGGTCTGCAGCATAGTGAGATTTAAAAAGAAGTCTTTTTCGGTTACTTATTCTTCAGGATTTCCGTAATTTTTTACAATAAATAATTTATTTTTTCATCTTTCTCCCATTACATATATACATAGCTGATTTTATATGAGAATAACCAAATTTTTTTTTTTTGTGCAGTCTTAAAAAAACGAAAGGCATAAATGATAATAATAAATTATATGCGGATAAGTACATACACTTTTTCATACACACACTCATACACACATTATAGAAGCGCTGATAGTTTTTTCCAGATTTATTTCCTTTAAGAAAAAAATGGAATAATAATTCATACATCTTTCTTTAAAAGTCGCTATTTCAGTTAGTATATCGTGGTACTCAACGTATTATTTAAAGAGTAAATACAATGTAAGCGTTACTGTATATAGAAAAATGATATATATTTTTAATATTATATATTTTGTATGGTGCCACAAAATATGTGCATCATATGTATTCACATCTATAAAGAAAAAAGTCTTCATTATATGTAAAACTTATATGAAACTCGGAGTAGATGTAGGAATTATAAAATATGTAGAATAATGTTTCTTAGAAATCAAAGCAATTATTCAAACCAAAGCAATTGCAAGAAAACTTGCGCAACTATATATAAATGAAGTAATTTTAACAATGAAATTTAATAAATTCAATATATTCTTACAACGGGATATGTCTGTAGAATATTAAGAAATGTAACTGGAAATTTGAATTTAGAAATGTTCGAAGCAATTAATGATTACAAATCATTATCATTACATTTGACAAAACCATTAATGATTACATCCATTATTTTGCCATTTCCAACCAAACATATTAATGAAGCTGAGATTTCAACGAACAAATTTCTTTTTCTAGCTCTGTCTCTTTTCTTTTTCCTTTTTTGTTTACTTTACTTTTTGAGCTCTGGAATCATCAGGGTATCTCTAACAAGATTAAAATAATTCCGAGTTAACATGCGTAGCTTCAACCGTCATCGTATTTCGTCTTCAAAATTTGTTTGAAATATTATCCTATTGTACATAATGCTGCCTTTCTCAATTAATCCCGAGAATTGTCTCTTAAATTTAGTTTTGAATTGATTTGTTATTGTATGTGTTATGCGTCTTCACAATTAACTGTTCCCCAGAAGTGGTCTCCTAAAGTTTTTGTATGACAAAGCTACAGTTAGGAATTACAATAGTAAACATGTATACGATTGCGATGAAATAACTCATGTAAATACAAACTCGCACAGAAAAAGTTATAGAACAGTTTATTATAGTTTCAAAAGAAATACAACCAGGCCCCGATTTAACAAATCCGTCTGGATCAAAAATTTTGTTCGTTAATACAGGGTTATTCGTTATATCGGGGTCCAAACAAATACAAATTTTTTGCACTTACCTTTTGCAAATTCTATGATAAGCAACTACACAAAAAATATCCATAGCTAGAAATTACACACTTTTTTATTCAATGGCTAAAAATACTATTAGTGAGTTATTACGCTCCAGTTATTTGGAAATTTTAAAATCCTGACTAATAGATGTTTACCAGTCTTTTTGATTCCTGACTCGAAAAAGTTCTTTTTCGATTTTTATATAGAGAAGAAAATACTTCGTTATTTACATCCTGCTGCATAAGGTATGTTTTCACAGTTTCCAAACACTGTAAAGTATTAGAAAGTGTAACAATTTTGATAGGAATTTCATTATCAATTTCTGTATTAGAATATCTGTTCTTTGGCAATTTCCTCAACCTCTGTTTCACAGATAGACAATCCGTCAGGGAATGAAGCATTCCCTTTAAAATCATAAAACATCACCTGCGTTGTGAAGTGGGATGAGATAAGAATGAAATTTCCTGTTTTATTTAAAACTCACGCGATAAGTTACAATCATGACTCATCTGTACCTGTAAAGTCTAATAATGATCTGCACCCTTTCCCGTTGAAATTTGCTGCTCACAAGAAAGATACATTTGAAATTTTTTTTTTTTTTCTAATACAAACTAATGAGAAACCTAGCCCCTTGCCACAATGAATTTCGTCGGCCTCGATCAGACACCGTCAGACAGGTGGCATTAGAAACAACAACACAACAAGAAAAAATTTACAGCTACTGAAATAGCTTGTTAATTCGAGATTTATTATTCGTTAAATAGGGGATTTCGCCTTCATTTTTTATCGGGAAAAGAAAAAAATTCCTTAAATTACGAAATTCGTTAAATAGGGGCTCGTTTAATCGGTATTCAACTGTAATTCCAACAAGCGGGGTATATAAAATAAGCATAAAAATTCTGGCTAGGAATTGGGGAGCAACGAAAACACTTTTTGTGGATTTTATTTCCAAAAACTCTTTCAAATGGAGCCTTTTTAAATGAAATATGAAACTTTAGCATATGAAAAAAAAGATAGCGATTGAAAATCTGATTGATCTTGCCACACTTACGGTGAAAAGAATCTGATCTTTCTCTAAGTGTCCCACAACGGTCTGGAGAAATTGCACGAACGTTATTGCAATGGCGGAAGACAATGGAAACCTTTTCTTTCTTTTGATATTTTCTTTGAAATCAATCGACCACCGTTAATGGGGAGAAGAAGGACCCTACCTCCTTTCGGATTCCAGAAAATCCGAATTCGGCATGTTCCAGCTCACGAGAGGTCATTCACTTTATTGCATATACTTGAAACTGAAATGAGCGGCTTCTTCAAAAGAATTTATGTGTATGTAATTCTGGCCATAAGTATAGTATCTTAACAGTTCTCGATATTTTCTTTCATTTTACTTTTTAGAAGCCAAATAAAAGACATATTTATCTTTATTTCACGTGAGAGCATAATTATGGAGAGTATCTCAATATTTGATGTCATGATGTAGAATAAGCAGAAAAAAGGCTATTTCTATTTTTAAGAATTATGAACTTGATTTCATTATTTTATTTCTTTATCAAATTAAAGAATCGTGTTAATTAAACTGACAAAGAAAATGCTAAAATCTACATGATTTTTTGCATTCATTTCTGCTTATACAATGAATCGAATCTTTAAAATATCAACAACTAAAAATTTTCACTCTCATATACACACACAGATTTTTTAAAATTTTTTATAAGCTTTCACTTCTTACCCAATTTCTTTTTCACATCACCTTTCAGTAACAGTAAAACAGGATTTTTCAGATTTACATAAATAAATGAAGAAAAAATAAATTGTAATCAGTATATTTATAATTAAAATTTATTAAATGTTTTTAAAGGAATTTGTAAAAAGTACACTTAAAAATTCTTGATTATATAGATATTTCATAGCAAACTAAAATTTGTAAATCAAGAATATTTTGCTTTCATTTTCACATATTGTAAAATTAAAATTGCAAATCCTTAAAACATTAAGTATTACTTATCCATCTCTATCCTTTTTTAGGCTCACAACATTTTGATTATTTTCTATAACTATGATGCTAAATTAATATATTCTTACATTATAAATTTACGTGGACACTATTTCAGTATTTGTATTTTTGATCATACCAAGCAAACTGTGATGTATCACAAACCGAAAAAGAAAATTTATACAGTCTTGTTCAGTAAAACTTCAGGGGTGAATAAGAGAGCTTCACAAAATTTCTCAAAATAATGAATCTTTTACAAATAATTGTGAGGAGAATGATTCGCCAACAGAATTAAAAAATTAATCAGAAATGTTTTTCCAAATTTAGACGTGAAGCGAACGTATTATTATATGTGCTCCAATATAATTTAAATTTTATTTTACATTTACAGGTTTGTCATAAACTGAATCTTTATCTGTTACATGTTGTTGTTTCCTTCCCGCAGGGAAGGAATGAAAGTTATCATTGCCTGTGAGACAGGTTGGACTTCTTAACGATAGATGGCGACACCACCTATCTCCACCTCCACAATTGTGGCACGGAACTGAAGGGGAGGGAAATATTCTCCAGCCCCCTGCACTCGTGGTATCTACTGCGACTGCTCACAAGACTTTCAGACCCACTGATTTAACGAGCACGTACTCCGTCTATACTCGGTGGTATTTAGTGGCATCGGGCATCGAACCCAGGCCCTCAGGTCTGGAGTCCGATGCTCTAACCACTAGGCTACCGGCCCCTTAACTGTTACATAATAATTTTTTTGACTGTCTATTTCTATCAGGCCAGAAATTAGAGGACATTTCTATTATTTAAGCACAACCAATACGTAAATTTGAACCACGGTTTTTGATAAAGAGGTCAAAACCAGAGCTGGCACCTCATTCTCCAGGTCCATGTCACATCAGAGATAAATATAAAATATTTAATATTCTTCAACACAAACACACACATGCATGCGTGTGAGAGATTTTAAATTTTAGGTCTTTCAAATAATTTTAAAATCAATGTTGGTTAAGGTATCCGACTACTTGCGACAACCTTTTTTTTTAAAAAAAAATGGAGATATGGGAATTTTTTTTGTGTGCTTTTTTTAGTATATTTTATGAAAATATGTTAAAATTAAGAAGAGAAAAATAAATTATTATTATTAAAATAGGAAAAATTAGCAAACACTTGTAAAAAATTACATAAAAGGACCCCTTTTCGTGCAAAAATTTTTTGAACAAATCTTCAATTTTGATGTGTTGCTTTGCTTTTTTTATTTTGAAATGATCTTAAGGATAAGAGATATTTTAATTTTAACAACTAGAGCACTTTATCTTAGTTATTAGATGAAATTGCTTAAAAAACAGTGATTATATTAACATAAGGGGCTGTAAGTTTTGTAATAAAACAGTGATTGATAAATCTGAAGGTTAAAAAACACTTCCACTATTATACACAAGATACACAAAAAAATTCAGTTAATTATTTTCAAAACGTTTTTAGCAATCGCTGTCCCCGTTTGAGCATTATCAAAAAAACACATTTCTTGTAAAACGCGTTTTAAAGTATGACATCTTGTTAAAGTAATGGCATCTGCTTTTACTAAAACACTTGTAGTTTTTGTTCTAGTGAACGGAAAATAATAAATTTGGTATTTTTATAATGCTAATAAAATGGCCTATAAAATAAAATCATAAAAAAATTGTCAATTTTTGGCAAAATTCACAATTTTAGGATAATCAGATACCTTAGATATAAAAAGGAAGCGTTAAAAAAGTCTATGTATCTAGCAGGTGTTAAGAGTTTATTGAGGAACTTTTAAATCCCTGAGCCATGTGTTGGGAATTAGGGAGAGGTGTTCAAAATCTAGGGGCTCCGCGATGTCAGGCTGATACAAGAGGGGGGCTGCGCCGATCAAAAGTTTAAGAAACACTGCTCTAAATAAATAAATAAGAATTCAAAAACAAATTTATAAAATTAGTGAAAAAAAAGGGCTTAGCTTCCGAATATTCATTTAAAGCAAACTTTGTAATTGTATCAGGAAGGGTCTCTAGGTGCATTAGTTATTAACTTTTTTCGCCTTGAGATAATGTAATTTCACCTTTCTGTTATGCTATACGTAGATCATACTGAAAACGCTGTAGCCTAAGTGGTTAAAAGAATTTATTCTAAATTAGGCTTTATAGTGCAATAAAGCAACTTTATCGCCTTCATGTGATAAGACCCACGAAGTGTCATTACGGAAGTTCCTGGATCGCGTTCGGTCTCCTGCATGGACGCATAATGCCCCAGCCTCTTTGTTTATTGCGTGCAATGATACCGGAAGAGCTATAAAATTTCTTTTGTATTCGTAATCCAGTGAGTCAGGAGAACGTGTCACTTATTCTCAATATGGCCCTCTCCGAAAAGTCTTTTTATTAGAAAAAAAAAAGAGGCTCTTTTTCATCGCGTTCTCTCCCCCCTTCCCCAAAAAAGATCTTCAAGATATTTAGTTTGATTATTTTCTTAAAGTAACGACTTGTGTCATTTCTGTGTGTGTGTGTGAGTAAAATATTTTAAATGTTCTGATGAAACAATATTAAAATATATGTATAACAAATAATGGAGCAGGAATTTTTAAATCTCTAAGTAAAAAGAAAAAAATAACAATGGTCTATATCTTAGTGTACAAAATTAAATGGGGATAATGTTTTATTTTTAACTATACTGCTGAATATATCTGAAGATTTGATAACAAAAATTGCCTACCGGTGGAGCATTTCAACAAAAATTAATAATTTATATAAGCTTCGAAGATGATGAAATTATTTATTTTTAGTTTCTTATCTGGGGTTGTTTCTAGACAAAACTACATGATGTACTTGTAGTTCAAACAGGTGCCTTTAAGTAAAAAGAAAAGAACTCCTTTTCAATTCGTAACAAAAATAGGTACCGTGAAATCCGGAGTATAAAAAAATGCACACCTATACTTCATAACTGCAATTTTTAATTTTAAAGTTTACTTGCCGTATAACGTGCATCATTTTTTTACGAAAAGACTTGAAATGTACGGATGTAATACTCTTATGTTTTCGTCATTTATTCGAGATATTATTCCAAGGATTAAAAAAATATAGTATACTTTTAGAACTACAACCCTTTAAGTTTATAAGGAATGTCATTTCTTTTAAATAAACTGTATTTTGATTTCAACAGAAGTCTAATTTTTTTTCTATGCTCGTCTTATTTTCTTTTTCTTAATTTATTCTTTTTAAAGCTCATTTTTATACCCGGTGTATAAAGCGCAGCCATAAGTTTCGACCTTAATTTTTGTGTTAAAAGTGCACGTTATACGTAGGATTTTTCAATATATATAAACCTAAATATAAAATAACCCCTAACCATAACTAAACAGTTAGAAAAATTTATATAAAAATACAAAGGTTTTAATTAAGGCCATATTTTTCAACTCAAAATTGGGTAAACTACTGTCAACCTAATGGTTCTATCTGACCTTCCATAGAGTTTGAAACAATTACAAAGAAAATAATTTAAATGTTTTAAGAAAATTACACAAGGACGTGTTCTATTATTGAATACGCAAAAACCCCTCAAAAATTTCAAATTTTTTTGCATATCCAGAGCATTTTTAAAGAAATTAATTTAAAGCCCTGCATGGTGCAAGAAATGGAACTCACTTTAATAATATGCAAAAAAATATTATTAAAATATGCTTATTTGATTTTGTATTTAAATAGAATATTTTGAAAAAATAGGAACACAGAATCATATATTACTGTAATAGTATTAAAATTTTTTAAAAATATGTTATTTTTTGTCTTTATAATACATTTTATAATAAATCATATTAGTCCTCAATATTTCCCCCCCCCCCAATTCTTAATAAAAAACTACTGCTGTAACTCGTAGAAATTTCTCCACCTCTATCGATAAATATGAAACAGTTAAATTAATTGCTGTAGATCTGAATTCAAGTGACACACACACACACGCACGCACGCACGCACACACACGCACACGCACACACACACCACGCACACACGCACACACACACACACACACACACACACACACACACACACACACACACACACACACACACACACACACTCTCTAACTTGAAATGTATATTAATGTAGCTAATTTTGTGTGTTCTTAACAATATTTCTTTTTGTTTCTTATGAACAATTAATGAATCTTCGGTTTATGAACATTTAAGTAAACAGTAAGTCAATTTTTGATTTAAGACTGTTTTCGTTTACATTTTAAGAAATAAGACATAAACTCGACGGATTTTTTAAGGTTGAAAAATGTTCCAACATTTAAATAGCTCTCTGACGTCTCCTTTTCATAGAGATAATAATATTTCATTAATAATTTCTTTTTGATTTAATCCAATTTTACTACATAACATACGATCTATATCTCCCATATTGTTACGTTAAAACGACATTTAACTATATATACTAAAATAAATAGGATATTTATGAAATAGTAATAAGTGTTTTTTTTTGTGTGTAACAAAATGTGTAACAAATTTGGATCCCGCACCTTGTCAATTGGGAAAAGATATCCTAAAATTTAAATTAAATTGAAGCATTTACGTTTCTGTGTTCATCCTCATAGACTTTAATAACTGGTCTAAAATATAATTTTTTGGTCGTATTAAGTGAATTATTTAGTGATCTTTAAACACTTATCAAATGATAGGGGAAATATATAGAGAGAAAGAAAGAAAATAAGATTCAAAAACAAATCGAAACGGACATGCTATGAAATATAAGATATGACACTCATTCATTTTCGACGTCACGAATGATATCAGTAACATGAACATTAGGTCACCACGGAACAGAAATCGATTGATACAAATGAGAAATATCTGTTACAATTAATACGAAAGACAAGAGAAGTTAATGAAATTTAAGGTGAATTACGTAGAGTAAATACTAATAAGTAAATGATTAAGACACGTGTGATTAAATGCAAGGAGTTGATATTTAAGTTAATAAATACAATTTTTTATAAAGAGTTTTTTTATTTATATAGTATTACTTCATCTTGGGTTATTAATAGATTTTATAGCTACAGAATAATTAAAAAATGGTCAAATGGACTCTTTTCCAAAAAATATTTATATAAGAGCATTATTAAAATATAATTATAAAATACATAATATGAAAAACTGCACTTTATTCATTAAATTAAAAGTTTTTAATGTCATTCATTTTATGTACGGAACAGACTGAAAAACCCACAAAAATTTATAGTTTTAAGAAAACTTCTTTGTTTATAATAGATATTAATTTCGAATTAATATATATGCATACCTAGTTAAATTTTCAGAAAGTATTAATTGGGTGGTTAGTAGATTATAAAAGACTCATACCAAAAAGCTCATGAATTAAATTTAGAAAAATTTATATAACAACTTTAGAAGAGAATAAATAATCTAAAGTAAGAAATAAATAATTCTAATTTTTAAAGATTTGAAGAGTCATCGTTATAAATAATTCCGAAACTTTTTACCTTAAATGTTCCTTCAAACATTTGGACTTTAAGTGAAAATGATTAACTATTATAAATATGATTTTAATAGACGCGTGAAGAATATCTTTTAAAATGGTAAACACATTCACAAAGAGATTTTTTGAAAGAAGTCTTTACGCTGTTCAATAACACAGCAACGTCAAGTATTAAAGACGAGATAAAAGTGCAAAATTCTTGAATGTGATGATAGAAGTCAGAAAAAAGAGTTTCAAATTCTACGTAAACAAACTGAGAGCCATTTATCAGATATTAATAAAAAAAAAAATCGTTGGAGCTCTTGGCGCAAGCTGTCTTTGAAGCTTTTTCATGAAAAAATGATGGCAAACAGTATTTTTGTAAACATAATCTTTCATTTTAAGCTTAGACAGTCGAAACTATTTAAAACAATATATGCAATAGTGTATTAATTTAGCAATCATTTTATAATATACTTAAAACTACATATGATATTAAAATATTATTCGCGTAATGTTGAAAAATAAGCACCAGAATTGCTTGGAACATATTATCGAACTGAAAAGTAATCCAACATTTATAATATATTCTGATTCCACAATTGTATGGAGCATTAGTCTTCAAACTGTGTTCTACGGAACTCTGGGGTCCCACGAGTAAAAATTAAAAATTGAAAAGAAAATGTTAGATATATGTGCAAAATGGATTAACGCTTTCTTTGTGGACCGGATTAGAAGTCAGTTTCAATATTTCCGTAAATATATATCAGGATTTTTTAATGATAAGGCAAGAACGAGTGATTGAACTATCAACAGATTTTATATTAAAATTCAGAAATAAAGATCTTGATTTTTGGTTAAGAGTTTACACGGGATATCCTCAAATTTCTTTAAGGGCTGTAAAAGTTTTAATGCCATTGATTACAAAATATTTGTGTGAAAAGTATTTTTCAATGTATGTAGGAGCTAAAACAAGATAAAAAACCTTGGATGTTGAAGATGAAATACGTTAACTAATACTGACAATACAACCCAACTTTAAACTTTTGACCGAAGTAAAATAAGCTCATCCCAGTTATTAAAAGGGTAAAATATATTTATACGTAGTTCCTTTATATTGAAATAAATTTTTACCTTTTATTATTATAATGTATTAAAAGAATATATCAAATTGGTTTCTTTTCATATGTAGAATATTCTATTGTTTATGATCCTGGGCTCCACAAAATAATTTTTTACTCGATAGTACAATATTTTTCAAAACAAGTTTTCTAATAGAAAATGAACCAGCATTTAATTTGTAGGGGGGAAACATTACAATGAAGGAGAGTGAACAACTTATAGAGAAAAAACAACAGATTTGACGTTAAGACATTTTTATCTGAATTGGTCCTTTAATTCTGATATAAAATAAATTCCACATTTTGTCAAATATCATGATGTTAAATGAGCTTTCCTTTTTTTTACATGCTAGAAGAAAAATTACTTATTTATGGAACATTCTCTCGAATTTTAAAAACGCAGCATTATAAATAGATGTACGAATTGCTACGTTGCAAGTTTTCATGAAAATTGAGACATTTTTCTTTCTGAAATGTGTTCTCAGTTTGTTCAGTCATTTATACATTTTTCTTTTTGAAGTCAATAAAAAAGAAATTTCTCCTTAAATGTAGCAAAGCACTTGAATGGAATTTCTGTGCTTACGGAAACCAGAAAAAGGAATTTCACATGATATAAAAACAATAGTTATAATGTCATGAGGATAAATAATTATCTAAAATTAAGACAGTTTTTGTATAATTAAATATGCTCATACAAAAAAAAATGCTCCCAAAAATTCTAAAATTGTTAAAAAAACCCAGAATTTTAGGTATTTCAAAGTAGATATTGCAGTTAGGTTTTAGCCATTATGAGACAAAAAGTTATTTGGAACATTTTTATTTTTTCAATCAACTCATATTTCCTCTCTCTATATATATAATTACAAAAATCCAACATCACAACATCAACAATAGAAAAGTTCATTTGGCAACGCCGATAGAACATCTGTGTCAAATACAATTACAAAAAATACTCCTTGAATTTTTATGTCGGAGGTCTCGAGTACTTAATAATTCCAAAACTTATCGATTATATCACATTGGTCTTTGTTACAAATTTCCGGCCTTATTCGTGAACATTTGACATTAAAGTTGTCTTCCCATAATATTAAAGAAAAAGTGTCGCGAACTCGGGAAAAAATATATATACTTTCTTCTAAAAATACTCCAACCTTAATATTATATTCTAAATTCACTATCTTATAGACGGCATCTCATATTTTATTATATTACTCATTTTTGTTTGTATCAGTCTGATTTTCTTTATAAGGAAAGGAATTCTATAACTCGTAATGCAATATAAGTTTTT